>JASANB010004047.1:0-15556 GCA_030248155.1 Sabatieria punctata
GGGTGGGATCGCCCAACTCGCGCGGGGTGAGTGCCCAGCACAGGGGAAAAGCGGAAGCGTGTTTTTTTAAAGGACGGCAACTGCAATTTACGCTCGACGCTTCACGCACGTAGAGAGTTTGTTTTATTTTTGTTTTTAAATAAAAAGTAAGTGTAAAAAGAAATAAAGTGTGTGTGAAACCAGTTTACTTGTGTCTAACTCTACTGGTGTTGGTTGTGGTGCTCTCTGCCACCAATATGCCACTGTGTTGTTTGCTCGATTGCCTTCCCATCCCACCTACTCCTGATTTTTTGAAGTTAAAGAAAGATTGTTCTCCTTCCCCCTGGCAAATCAATATACCACTGCAGTCTTTTGAGTGAACAATGTGTTATTTCTTCCCTACGGCAACTTGCGTATTTTCCCACGGTCGAAGATAACTGTCCCCGATGCTGACAACCAGTTTCGCTGCCGAACGTTGCCAAAACTGTCGAAGAAGAACGAAGAAGAATAAAGTTATGCGTTCGATTGCATCAGATCTGCGTATTACCCGTCTGAAGCGGGTGTGCATTTATTTGGAGTACCTTGATGGGGTCGCCAAAAGAAACAGTTTGTTTGGAGAGGTGCTATCATTTACTCTCAAGCTACATACTGTCTGAGCAGCAGGATCAACATTCAACGTCTGCTAGCTGCAGCTACAAGATCAGTCCGGCTCCATACCTACTCCCCTTTTCCCCGCAGATTGATTTTATTGCCCGGGTCACCTGAGGCTTAAACCGCAAGCTGATCAGCGTTGCTGGAGGGCTAGCGAGGCACGGTTGAGACGCAGACCAAAACGACAATGAAATGACTCGAGTGTACGGACTTCACATGCCGGTGGATTAATTTGTACTTCCAGTTTGTTACTCACATTATCTTTAGCGAAGGATTCGTAATGCTGCACCAATATGTGGTACGTATTTTGAGTTGTGGAACCGAAACTAAACCTGTTTTTTTGACTGATTTTAATAAATTCAAAGCACCCAAATTATGAACGTTCTCGGGTGTTTTTCAGTCCTCTTCTTCTGTTTTGCACTTTAACCGTTCTTTTACTGGCTAACCCTCCCTATGGGAGCAGACAGGTGATGGCCATGCTGCCATACATACTTTGCCATTTTTCAACAGAACTCAAAAGACAACTTCACTTAAACAGGCATTTCAGACAAAAGCAAGAACTAGTATCGGTATCGGACCTAAGATTCGGTCGAGCGCTGCTCCTGACAATGGCTGCCACATTGAGGGCTCCAAGTTTCAAACTCCCCTTTGTCATAATTGTTTGGTTCAGGGACCAGAAAGTAGAGAGCAAATTGAGGAGCCATACACTGAATCTCAGGCGGCAATGAACTGGAATCACCGATTTGCACTTTTCTCAGAGAGCTCGCCAATCCGTCAAAATAGTAGACCCCATCCGGACGTTTTATGAGGGCAGTGAAATGACCGGGGCGGTGCATAGTGATTGCAACCAATTTGTAGTGATTGTATCTGCTACCAATGTGGCGCAGTCTGTCCGGGAGTCTGCGAAAGCAATCCTCTAATTTTCCCGCGGTTCGAATGTCCATCGGAAGCATCCACGGACCATGCGGTGTTTGAAGCTGGGAAATGGTCGTAGGATCAGCCTCTGTTCTGTGTTCTTGAATTTGCTTGGCTCGGGTAAAGGCAAGGTAGACTCGCTCTCGCTGTGAAGCGCAGTAATTAACGCTGTAAGGACGCACCGGTTTGCATGTTCAATACAAAAGTTAGAATAGTACCCATCAATAGATCGAGCCGATGCACCAGCTTTCGGGTTGCACGCTGCAGTGTAACGCTCACCACAAAACGGCAAGAATTCTTGATGACGATTGAACAAGCTCCTAATCTAACCTTCAAAACTGCGGCCTGGTTGTTCTCTACAGTATTAAACGTTACAGCAAGTTGAGAGCGCTTCAAATCTGTTAAACTTACTTTTCCAGGATCATTTCTTTTATTTCGGTAATTCGTTCCTGGCCAGCAGAAGACGGACAATCCGAGTATTGACAGAAGGTGTGCTCACTGCGAACCCAACAGTACTGGAAATACTTTATGAGCCGTTGGTTCTCGTTTCCTTCTAAGTCTATTGTGCCGGCGGAAGAATCCAAGTTCTGCAACAATTTGCGAGGTCGTTTTATACACCGACAATTTCTAAAATTACGTACGTACGTACGTACCTGCGATGCGTCATTGCGCAACTGCTTTGCACCAACGGCATCTTTACGTTTCAAGAAGTCGATAAGTGTAAGCAGTGCTCGGTCTTTTTGGTCTTCTATTCCATTTCCGTTTGGGTTGGTGAGCAGATCGACGAAGTCAGGTCTGTCATGCAAATGACAGGACAGCGCCATTAGCACGTTGTCGATCGTGCAGGTGTTTGCAAGTCCACGTCCACCCCATTTGATGAAGACAGGGCCACTTTCCTCTGCTGATTTCTGCTGTGTCATACGGTCTGCGCTGCTGGACTGTTTTTGTCGTTTGCTTCCTTGATCTCGACTTGCATACCCGGCATGCTTGCGCTTCCGTGCAGTATGAGTCGGGGGTGCAGGTTCCTTTTGCTGCCGTTTCTTACGAGTGGGGTCGGCCATCAAGCGAGCAACATGTCTGAGCTGTCGAGCTACGATTTCCGATTCAATCAGCCCCCTCAAGTCTTCCGTCGGAATCTGCTCATGACCGCTGTAGGACTTGCAAGCGTGCCAAACGACGTAGTGTAGAGTGTCCGCGTGTACAGGCGGCTGTCGATCCACAAACAGAGACATTTCGCGCCATAGCTCCATGAGCCTTTCGTCAGTTGCTTCGTCCAGCTGCTCCAGTCGTGTAATCAAGCGGTCTCGAGCTCTGCTGATCTTCTCGTTTTGTCTTTTGACTGTAGTGCTCTCCTTGATTGAATCATGACCATCGTGCCAACGAAGGAACTGGTGCGAGTCAGAAGAATGCAGAGTCACCATCCACTGAGACCAGACTGGGTAACTAGGGTGTTTGGGGGCGCCCAACCTACAATATATACATACATGTAACAGGTCATCCGCCGATGGGGGGAGGGGGTTGGGGGGGTCTGGCGCCGGCCGGGGGGTTCTCTAGTAAAGTTCTCTATTTGGGGCCGTGACCCGTTCTTTTAAATGTATAACTTTACTGGAATACGTATAACACAAATAAACAATGATATTACGATATGAATAATATGAAGCGTTTGGCACGTAATCTTACCGTTGAACTCGACAGTGGTACGACTCAGGGATTGCAGTACTGCGTTTTCCTTCGTTTCGGAAATGGTCCCATTTTCTGCAGTCCCATTCTTCTGAATTTCGGTAAAACCATGTTGTCTACAAAAGCCAACATGTGACGCACGATGAATCGTATGTAGATACCTCCATATATTGAATGAACCGGCTAATTCCTTGTCCATATAGTTCAGATTCTGTCGCTCCGACATGAGGTCCATGTTTGAGACGTTGTTCCCAGCACTTATAGGCCAGACTGACGGGGATCATCTTGAGAGCCATGATTTCACGCAACCACTCGTAAATGGGATTGCCTTCTCCCGCCATGTAACTCTCCCTCAAGCCCGCACTGAACGCATTCCTCAAGACTGCTTGAACAAAGTGAAACAGACAGCCGAAAAGCTAAAACATGTCTTCCTTCCCTGTTACGTACGTACGTGTTCGTGTAAAGTGTTCGTACAGCACCTCTGTTTGAGGAAAACATGAAGAAATGGCATTTTGCAACGCCGTTTCGAAGTCCGTCACAACACGTTTTGGCCGCAAACGCGTTCCTGCCGCTTCATCTAGTAGCTCAAATATTCGTAAGTATGATTCAGTTGTTCGGCGATGCATCAGTACGTGTACCACCGCACCGAAGTTACTGCCAATCTACAATAAAAGTAATTTTTGATGCTGTTTTCCATTACAAATACAAATGTTTAATTTAATCAAACCTTAGCATGAATAATGAACATTTGAGTAAACCCTTGAGGCACAACATCAAAGGTTGCATCCATGAGCCACTCTTCAGAATCAGCCAAATACTGCAGGTCCTCAGGTGTTGCAAAAATCACCAATCCCTGCTGTCGGTCTGTTGAACAGTACCAGCTAAAATAAATGGGCAACCCCATCTTGAGCACATACGTACATACGTGCAGTACGTACGTACACTCAATAGGTACGTACTTGCTCTTTGTTGGCATAATATAGACTTGATGAAAATCAAATGGATCGACATAGTCGGGGTATTTTCGACGTATGCGATGTTGCAGCACCTTTCTTCTGACCGAATATGCAGGAACTGCCGCCAACAGATCTCTCACAGGCACTTGAAACTGCACTGCCACAGCTTCAATGGTTGAAAACAAAGTCTGAAGCAAACCAAACGCATGTTATTTTAGCGGAACGTTCTGTACTTTTGCTACCTCTTTGTTAGCGACCCACGACGTGGTGCACTGGGCTGTCACCTTTTCGATCTCAATTCGTTTCACTTCTTCCGCGGCTAGTTCCAGAATACTGACAGCCTTGCAGTTCTGATGATGGTCACCGCTTTGTCCAACTACCTGGTTCCCCACAATGTACACATAACTAGTAGAACCTTCGACGATTGCGACCGGTGGCTTTTGAGCTTTTCTTGCTGCTTTTCGCTGACCGTACTTAGCTCTGTTACATCCGTGGCACTCGTAATACTCAGCCCCATCAAAGGCGCGTCTTCTCTTTGACAAGCGCCAATACTTGTATGCAGTTCGACTTTCCTCATCTGTCAACAGCACTATTGTGTCACTGAGGTGTCGCGTTCTCAAACCCCACATAACAGATCTCCTAAATATGAGCACTGTCACTGAACACACACTTCCATAGGAGCAACAACGTATGCACGCATTTTGTTGCAGTTCTAATGTTCATAAGAAGGCATGATTGTGCGATTGAAGTTACACTATGATTAATTTTCGACTGTTCTTTACCAGTGGCGTACCCAGCATTTACCCCTACCTCCACCGCAAAGTGGGGTTGTGTACGCACCTTACACATACACACACCGTACGCTACTGTTCTTTACTAATGCCAGCTATGTACTTACCTCGACGTTCTTTCTGTTTCTTGCAACGTACTTTCATCTAGGCAGTCCTTTTCCTTTGGTTCCTCTGCTCCCTTTGACTCTACGTTGTACTCTTCATTCTGAAATCAATGCGTAGGGTCTCGGAACCATGTAAAAGTTGTTAATTGGTTAGTCGCTTACTCACACAAAACACACAGCACAATCACACGCTCACACACACACGCAACCGCACAGTAACTCAAATACACAAACACTCCTCCAAACAATCAAACTCTTTCAGTACGTAGTCTTGTACTGCTACTGCACTACCAAACATATCTGTTGTATGTTCACTCACCGCAGCAGCCAACTTTTTCAACTGCCGATAGACTGTTACACGATGTGGAGGTCTCTGCCCTGTCAACTGACCGATGCGCGAAGCTAGTTCTTCTAAAGTGCTTTCGGAATTCAAATCACTGTATTGCCTTAAAAGTTTCTTAACATCGTCACGCATCCAAATTTTCATGACGGAAACAATTGACTGTTTGAAATCGCCAGTTAGCTAGCACACAGCGAGCGGTACTGCGCAAATCTGTCGTAGTAAACGTACCAACACGCAAAAAACCACAAACAGAATGTATTTCCTGTGCAAAAGCTCACAGGGCGCTCTTAGCTAACAGCTGTATTTCCGGTTCTGCTGTATGCAAAAATTCATTCCGGAGAGCAAAATCAAAATTCATGGTACACTAACAAAAACCTTGCAAACAGAGACGTTCTTCTATATTAAGTCTTAGTCGGTCGGTCCGGGGTCCTCACCCTCAGAAAGCGTCTACCATATTTGTTGGCATGTCTTACAATGCCTGTTGTTGCACAGTAATTCAATCATAGTGTATACGTAGAAATTCATCAGCGTCTGTGTGGGCATAACACATGTACGGTACAGTACGTACAGGCTCGTATTAATAACAGTCCTTTTTGCAGTGTCCGCTCTATGAAATTACCGAATCCAAAATACCCAGGTATTGTAAAAATAATCGGTATACCCGGTATCGGTATTTCTAAAAATACCCAGGAATCGGTAGGTATTTATTCGGTAGATATCCAAAGAATCGGTAGGTATCTTTTCGGTATCGGTACGGTATACGAATCAAGAGTAGTTGGTATGTAACTGTGGTTATATACATCCAGGCCCGCCTCATTTTAAACATATTCTTCTGCTTTACGTTTTCTTGCGCTTTTCTGCGCTACGCGACACAAGGAAACGAAACCATTTAGTGAGTTTTTGCAACTGTAGCGCGATGCGGAGGTTTCTGTCTTGACAGCAGTCAAATACGCTGAGCTGATGATACCAGTATACAGAATTGATTAACAGCATGTGTTTCTCTTCGGTCTCAGCTTAGCTCGTTCGAGTAACTACTATGTACGTGTATTCTTGGCATACATGTAACAGCTCCGGGCCGACCTGGGGGGAGGGGGGTAGGGGGGGGGGGTTTTTCCTCAGGTGGGGGGTCGAGGGGGGGGTTTCGCCCAGGTGGGGGGTCCCAAATTTCAAAAAGCTCCAAAACGCCTAGAAATGCGTTTTTAGTACTGTTATTTTAATAGTGAAATTTTATTTTAATTTAATATTAATATAATAGAACCAGCCGATTTTAATTTTAATTTAATATTAATATAATAGTCCCCTGTTAGTTTTAATTTAGATTTAATATTAATACTATTAAATAATAATTTTAATAGTATTTTAATAGCATTTTAATAGTAGATTCTAAAATGAACTTAAAAAGTTTTGGACACACTTTAGCGAATTGGTGAAACAACATCTTTTGCTTGAAATTGCTAGTGTAAGTTGAAAATTTAATCAGAGATCCAACTTAGAAGCATTTTTCTCTGTAAATTCATGACCATTCTTATTAAAATGACTTTGTCTGAACATGGTTTTAAGCATACATGTAACAGAGGAGTCTGGTGGTCTGCCCCCCACTCGAGTTAGGCCAGACCCCCGGATGGGGACCCCTCCCTCAAAACGACTTTTCCGACCGCTATTCCGATTTTTCTCGCAAGTAATTTTTTGAGCAAAATTTTTTCGATTTTCTGCCGTTTCAGACACAAAAATTGCCAAAATCGCCTGTAAAACAACACTTTTTAGCTGTATTTCGGCCCAAATTAGCGATTCTTGACGATTTTAGCCGAAAAATTGCAAGTATTTTCGATTTTTAGTTTTTGTTTAGCGTTTTTTAGTGCCCAACCCCCTCCCAAAATTTGGGCTCAGACCCCCCCGGCCGGCGCCAGACCCACCAACCCCGTCACCCTTCCGCAGTTGACCTGTTAAGATATTCGAAATTGCATTCGAACAGAACCTAGGCATTAAAATTTGAAAGAAAATATTGATGCATACGTAGTTATAGAGACATTTTTGACAGGAAAAGACTGTTACATAGGTTATTGAGTAGATTAAGGTCCTTTTGTCATTCACGCCTATTACTGAAAAAAGTTCCACAGCTTCCAAGATTCGAGATTCGGAGGGCTGTCAGACGCCTTCAATTTTTATCATTTTCTGAGGTAAAATTCTGATTTAAATTCTAGTATTGTAGGTAACTGCTTCATTGTCAAACAAGGTCAAACTATTAAAATGCTATTAAAATACTATTAAAAATAAATTTTAATATTCAGCCCCTCTTTGTATTTTTAATTTAATTTAATATAATAGTAGGCCCTCTATTTTAATATTAATATAGATTTAATACTATTAAAATGGCACTATTAATAATAGTTTTATTTTAATATTAATATATTAAAATAACAGTAGTTTTTAGCACGTTTTTCTCAGTAAGGACGCTAAAAATCGCTATTTTAAGCTGCCAAATAGCGTTTTAAAGCTAAAAACAAGCAAAAAATGACAAAAAGAGCTTCCAAAAACACCGATTTTTCTTAAATATCAGCAGTGGAAACGCCAAATTCGGTTTCCAAAGGCTTTTCAAGTGAATTTTAGGCTAAAAATTAGTGATTTCTGACCCAGTTTGTTAATACTGGAGCCACTACTAGTACTTGTATTTTTGGTCAGGGGGAGGGGTCCCTTAACCTGTCTCGGGGGGGGGGGGGGGGGGTGGGGGGGGTTGGCCTTTCCAGCAGGGGGGGGGGGGTAACCCCCCCAAACCCCCCCCTAGTACATGTATGATTCTTGGATCTGTTTGAGCAAATTTATTCTGCACTTTGAAATCGAAATGGTACATTAACAAAAACCTTTCAAACAAACACGTTGTATTCCATGCAATTTACGCTGTTTTAATTGCGCACTGTTTCAGACGTTTAAGCGGTTAATTTAGAAAGGCAACACACGGTCAACACTCGCTAAATCACTACATTTGCAACGCACCGTAGTTTTAGTCGCAAAAATACTCGGGGGCAATTTTGGTTGCATTTGTGTTGCACTTTTGCTGGGCACTGACGATTCCCGGCCCATTCCCCCCCCACCCGGCGCTGCCGCGGCGGGTTACTGTAATATTGCTGCATGTGAAACAACACAAAGCGCGCGAAGTTTAAACGACTTCACAGAGATGTGGTAGTAAAAGCACTAAAACAGAACAACTTTAAATCTATAAGTAGTTGCAATTTTTATAAATACCGATACCCGGTATGCCAATTATTTTCAGAATATCTGCCTGCAAGTGCAAACATCCCTCCTCTTTGCTGTTATCAGGTACGGTGCAACGGCAGCTCCAGTTCGGTTCCCATTTACGTATTTACCGTCACCGACTTTTGGAGGCCTGGGTTTGGTCTGGGCCTGACAATTTTCCAAATGTAAAAGTACCCCTAGAGACGCATCAGTATAGGCACGCTCTGGAGGGCCTGTTTTCCAAACATAAAAGTACCCCTAGGTGACGCATCGGTGTAGGAACGCTCCGGAGGGCCTGTTTTAAGAACATAAAAATACCCCTAGGGGACGCATCGGTATAGGAACGCTCCGGAGGGCCTGTTTTAAAAACATAAAAATACCCCTAGGGGACGCATCGGTATAGGAACGCTCCGGAGGGCCTGTTTTAAAAACATAAAAGTACCCCTAGGGGACGCATCGGTATAGGAACGCTCCGGAGGCCCGGTTTAAAAACATAAAAATACCCCTAGATGGGCGCATCAGAATAGGCACACTCCGGAGAGCCTGTTTTAGAAACATAAAAGAACTCCTAGAGACGCATTTTCCAAATATAAAATCATTTCTGACCTCTCAAAAACCTCAGCGGAGGGGAAGAAAAATATATTTTCACACCAAACATTGAGCATATAGCGCATACCGTAATCCGGCCGCGGCAGCGCCGGGTGGGGGGGGAATGGGCCTCCTCCCGGCACTGACGACGCGCCATACCAACTACGCACCGTTCGTAGAGACGTTAACTGAAGAAAATCTTGCAAAAAAATGAATGCAGGAAAATACATGTTTTTAAATTCAATTTTAAGTGAACGGATTTGGATAAAAATCTACCGAGAAGATAGAACTGCATATCTCTCTGTGTTGCAGACAAAATCTACTTTAGTCTGGTGGAATTTCAGTTGCTTATTTAGTCCGAACGTATATTCCCAAATGGAGCGTTTAATCGTAATGTGGCCTACCTGAACCCCTAAATTTGTTAGTTGTGCTGGCGAATTGGAGAAGCTTTGGGCTTCGTGTCAACCGTTGATAGCAAGTGATTTGTATTTTTATCGTTGTTTTCCATTTCATGGAGTTGCGATGTCACAGGCGAATACTATTCGGAATAGTGGGGACGATGGAGGCATGCCGAATGCTGTTTCTGACAGCGGTCCAGCTCAATACGTGTACCCGGAGTATGGTGTGATTGATCGTCGACGTTTCGGCAGATTCGGCTTCGTTACGGCAGGTATTGAGTTCAGCAGTTAAAAAATCATCCAAAACACAGGATTTTGCATAAATTCCAGCACTAGGAAATTAATTGTTATTGTAATGTGTAAAGTTATACCTGAAGCGGGGCTAAGGGGTTTAGCCTCTACCCAAACCGGCCAATAACCCCCTTGGCGGGCTATACTTCCCCTCGTTGATACATGTAACAGGGCGGTCTGGGTCTGTCCCCAAGTTAACTCAGGTCAGCCCTCGAGACGATTATTCCGACGTTACCCCTACCATATTTCTTGCAGGTTATTGTTTGAGCAAATTTTTGCTATTTTTTGCAATTTCATGCACAAAAAATGCCTAAATCGCCCGCTAAACAGCACTTTTTAGCTGTATTTCAGCGCAAATTAGCGATTTTTGAAGATTTTTTGCCTATTCATTGCGATTTTTGAGCGTTTTTAGTGCCCAACCTCCTTTTAAAATTTTGTCTCAGACACCCCCCCCCGACCGGCGCCATATAACCTATTACATATTACGTTACTATTGTGCATAAATGACGCTACTGGTGATATAAATAAAGGCTTATAGAACGATCAGAAGTGTTCGGCGGTTCCAGCAGCCTGCGTATGAAAGGTCAAGACGGCATTCTCACCATCGATCGCGGCAAGATCTACCCCAAATCGTCCAATCTTTCTTTCTCTGTTACAACAGTTAGTGGCTTGCCTGGCAGGTTACAAGGATTGGCTGGGAAAGTGTTGGCAATAGGTATGCTTCACATATGGATGTTAGTGGTCCTCCCATTTATTGTAAAAAAATTAAAGACTCTGCCTCTGCACATGGGACGGAAGATCCGACTGGGGATTCAAATTTACTAGCGGGCGAAGGACAGAAGGGTTCTGTTTCTGGTGATCCATCAGCCCATTCAGACGATTCTCCGAGTCGTGGAAGTGGCGGAGGTACTGGTCTAATTCTTGTTGCGGTACATTTCGTGAAAACTCAACTTTTTGGTAATGTCTGGTTGTTCTTATCGATGTCTTGTACTGTTGCTAAGTTAATTATAATTATAATTTTAATTATATTTTTTAGAAATTTACTAATACAAGTAAATTGTTTAGTAAGTAAATTATAATTTTAATTCAATTAAAAGTGAATTTCTGCCTTAAGTAAATTAGAAGTATAATTTTAATTATATTTTTTAGAAATTTACTAATACAACTAAATTTTTGATAAGTAAATTATAATTAAATTATATTTCAAATAAATTTACTTAGCAACAATAATGTCTTGTTGAAAACATTGAACATAAGTACCATACATGTAACAGGTCATCCGCCGAAGGGGGGTTGGGTGGCGGTCTGGCGCCGGCCGGGGGGGGGGCTGAGCCAAAATTTTGGGAGGGGGGTTGGGCACTAAAAAACGCTCAAAAATCGAAAAAATCAAATTTTTTGCCTAAAAATCGTCAACAATCGCTAATTTAGGCTGAAATACAGCTAAAAATTGCTGTTTTACAGGCGATTTTGGCAATTTTGTGTCATAATTTGCAAAAAAAATTGTAAAAAATTGCTCACAAAATTACTTGCCAGAAAAATCGAATTGGGGGTTGGAAAAATCATCTCGGGGTGGGGGTCCCCATCCGGGGGGTCTGGCCTAAGTCGGGTGGGTGGCAAACCCCCCAAACCAGACCCCCGGTTACATGTACGATAATATGTACTTTGTAGGACGGTCCTCAAAGGCAAGTGCTTCTGATGTGTGGCTGCAAATCAGAAATGCCGCCGCCAGTAAGGCAGAGGAGCTCGATGCCGCCCTTGCTGTCCAGATCAGTTCTGCCAGTGATGGAGAGAAAGACCATACTGGAGACATGTTGGAGCACAGCCTTTACGAGCAAGCAGAGCCTTCGTCTCATGCAGACCCTGTGAAAGAAGTGTGACCGGAAAAATTTTGGGTGCCAGCCGGATGTGATCCGAGGGCTCAGTATCCCGGCGGTTTCTCGGCTATAGATGACGATAATTTGGGAAAAATTGTAAGGATTTTGTTTGCCTTGTTTAAGTGAATGGCCGTTGTTTCGACCTTCAGAGGGTGGCCTGGTGTTGGACCTACAGTACCATCCAGACAGGGTAACGATTATGGCCGAGGGTGGTAGAATTTTCAATTCCAGAGAGGCTGCTGGTGGGCAGGAGGTAGCGTATGATGGGGGCTGGGGAATGGTAAGGCCAAAAAATCCGATGTTAGGCTACAATCAAGGATTTCTGGCTAATTTTTCGTTAAAATAACTTAAAATAAGATATTCAGAACTCTTATTACATGTAATCTACACATAAATTTGTCTTAATATTCTATACACGATTGTTCCAAATAATTTATGCGGTGGTAGCGGCCAGCTGCCACGGGGTCCTGCCCGGCATCGTCCTCCTTTACCGATGTCTGCCTCCCGGACAGTACATTTCACAGCATTTTAAATGTTTTTATACTTAATAATAAAAAAATGCAGAATAGCTCATTTTTAAAAGGCAATTTTTTCACGAATATGGTGGTTTTTGTTATGCACTTTTTTATAGTGGCTGTATCACACGAGCAGACTGGAGATTGGCCAGCTTAATGGGATGGACAGAGATGTTGGCGTCTTTGGCTACTTGCCATATGAAGTTGGGGCCATCATTCAGCTGGCCGGTCACGTTGGGCCTTCAAGCACCGGCAAGATACGGGTGGCTGGCCGATTCTGTTCCACCATAGGAGAGAACACTTATCTAGTCAGTTGGGACCGTCATTCTGCGAACTTTGGCGCTTACAACTACTGTGACTACCCTCAGTCGCAGCTGTTTCCCCCTTACAAGGATTTTCGCGACATCCCTGAGGAGTTTTGGCAGACTGAGGAAGATGATGGCGATGAAGAAGGAACGGAGAAGAAAGAAGTGGATGAAGAAGAGTGTGACGATGATGAGGACGGAGAGAAACAGAAGAAAAAGAAGAAAGGAAAGCCAGCTAAGGCTCCCAGTACGAGGCTAAAAAGCAGTCGGAAGGAACGAAAGTTGTTGAACGGCTGGACTGTAAGCGCAGCTAGAAAGTTGCAGGCGAAGGATGTGGTTTTTGCCAGAGAAAGATACTGGTTGGTTCAATCGTTCGACAAGAACCTGCTAGCTGCTTGGGTTACTCGCTGTACCGAGGATGGCGGCGAGTTCGATTCAGGACTTCCTGTGCAGGACGGAATAGAGCGCACCTCGATGCTGGACAGGTTAGTTTTAAACAAAGATTAGCGATTCGCCGCATACATGGCCCGGAAAAATCTGGAGGAGGTCAGGAGACCTCGGTGGGGGTCCCCAAAAAGTGCAATTGATTAAAAAATGAAAATTTTCACGCTGAGACTAAATGTGACGAAGTCAGAAAAGAACATTTTAGGAAAATTTTTACTCTCTAAAATACCTGAAAACCGTCTTCTCGCTGGCGACCTTGCGGCTGTCCGTCAAGCCAATACATCCATTTAAAGAAGCCTTATAGAAGCGAAAATTTTCTCACTCCGGGAGGGTTGGTGGGCGATGGGGGGTATTCCCGGCCAAGGTAGTTATCGGCCGTCGAGGTGAGAGGGTAAACCCCCTTGGCCTCCGGTCCTTGTATGATTGCGGCTTAAATTGTTTGTGTGCTTCCTAAAACGTTTTTAACCAAAAAAGAAGGCACAGCCGAGAAACAACAACTGAGCGAGGCCTTGCGCCAGGCCCAGAGCACGCGGAGTAATATTGGCAGACAGCCAGATAGTGCTTACAATAAGAAATAGCGCCACACAAAATAACACTGCTAAGTTAATAATCACTGATAACTACCGATGTAGGCCGATACTGCACAATAGAACATGCAAATTTAAATTTTCTGTATAGTTCGGGTTAATTGTAGCTAAAATGCGTCCTTTGCTCTGGTTGTTGTGTTGTGCCCCTCTGTCAATCGCCCGTGAGTGTGCAACCAGAACGCCGACCACACCGAAGGAGGAAGAATCGTCGTGGAGTTCAACTGTGTACTTGGTGATCCTGACAGTCGAAAATCTATACCTGGCCGTGCAAGTACTGTGATTTGTTTTGTTGCATATCCAAGCAGGCCCCCCTAAATCAGGAACTAAGGTTTTCGTTTTCGTGCTGGGACCCTAACCAATTGAGGTCTGGATCGTAGGACTGCGTGCATCAATGAAGCACGTTGACTAGTAGAATATACTTGCTGAAAGACAACACAAGAAAAGGCTTTTTATCGGAATTTCAGGTCCATTTTTCAAGGTGGCCACTTTTCGCCCCACATGGGGGCATACATGTCGTTGGGGGGGGGGGTAAAGGGGGGGCGGCCCCCCAAGCCCGATTTTTCGGCAAAAGTCCCCCCCAGCGGATTTTTGGGGGGGGGGACCTGAAAACCCACTTTTGGATTCCAAAGTAAGAAAATTTTAGCCCAGACAATACATTCTGCAGCACAAAACATAC
The DNA here is from genome assembly GCA_030248155.1 of Sabatieria punctata. NCBI lineage: Eukaryota > Metazoa > Nematoda > Chromadorea > Araeolaimida > Comesomatidae > Sabatieria > Sabatieria punctata. Next base: position 14,329 of record JASANB010004047.1, read on the forward strand.
ATGTAGCTGGGTTTTCGGCTGGGGGGGGGTTTTTCCAGATCCAAAATAGGGTTTCAGCACTATTTCCAAAGGGGGTTTCAGCGACCTTTTTTTGGTGTCCAAAAGTGGGTTTCAGCGACCTTTTTTTGGGCTCAACAGAGGGTTTTGAGGACTAAAAATGGGGTAAAAATCCTGTCTGAAGTGCAAAAATTCCGTTTAAAACCCTATTTATTGGTTTAAAACGTGCAGAAAATCCTATTTTTTATTAAAAACGTGCAAAAAACATGTTTTTGCTTTAAAACATGCAAAAAAGCTCTATTTTACTCGACAGAATACAGCTAAAATGCGTATCTGGAACCCTATTTAGAGATTTTGAAACAAAAATTAGGGCACTGAAACCCTGTTTAGGGTTTTTGAGACCCAAATTAGGGTTCCGGAACCCTATTTAGGGCTTTTGAAACCCAAATCAGGGTCCCGGAACCCTATTTAGGGTTTCAGAAACCCTGTTTAGTCTCTGTGAAACCCAAATTAGGGTTCCGGAACCCTATTTAGGGTTTTTGAAACCCAAAGTAGGGCTCCGGAACCCTATTTAGGGTTTCAGAAACCCTGTTTAGTCTCTGTGAAACCCAAATTAGGGTTCCGGAACCCTATTTAGGGTTTCAGAAACCCTGTTTAGTCTCTGTGAAACCCAAATTAGGGTTCCGGAACCCTATTTAGGGTTTTTTAAACCCAAAGTAGGGCTCCAGAACCCTATTTAGGGTTTCAGAAACCCAAATTAGGGTTTCAGAAACCCAAATTAGGGTTCCGGAACCCTATTTAGGGTTTCAGAAACCCAAATTAGGGTTCCGGAACCCTATTTAGGGTTTCAGAAACCCAAAGTAGGGCTCCGGAACCCTATTTAGGGTTTCAGAAACCCAAATTAGGGTTCCGGAACTCTATTTAGGCTTTCAGGTACCCAAAACAGGGTTTCGGAACCCTATTTAGGGTTTCTGAAACCCTAAATAGGGTTCCGGACTCATTACTTTGGGTTTCAGAAACCCTAAATAGGGTTCCGGAACCCTATTTAGGGCTTTTGAAATGCTAAATTACGGTATATAAGTCTTGAAACCCTGAATTTTAGCAGTTTGTAACCCAAAATAGGGTTTCAGAAAACCCCCCCCCAGAATTCGGCTGGGGGGGGTTTTTTGCCGAAAATCGGGCCTGGGGGGGGCTAAACCCCCCCCCCAAAACCCCCCTCCTACATGTATGG
>JASANB010004049.1:0-83378 GCA_030248155.1 Sabatieria punctata
GATTCCCACCACCAGCTAGTTCACCTAACCCGATTTCAGATACGTGGCAGTCAGGTACCCACTGCGAAGCAAACTGTGGAACACGCCGAGACGGGCCAGATTCGCCTTGTCGGTGTTGTTTGTGTGTGGAGTGCTCTTCCGCATCCCCACCATGCTTGAGCTGGAACGGGCGCCAGACGGAACTCCTCAACCGAGCGCGCTCCGACGAGCTAACCAGTACATCAACATCTACCACTTCTGGTTGTCTGCGCCGCTCGTCTTTGTATTGCCGTGGAGTCTTCTAATTGTGGTCAATGTAGTGACTTCGCTCGAAATGCGACGCATCGTAAGAACGCGAGGCAATATGACGGCCGGACGACGACACCAACTGAACATTGCAGACGAACGGTGCGTGCGTCTTTTTTCGCACAGTTCGCAGCCGCTGGGGCATTAGCTGGGCGCTGATTACACAGTTGTGATTTGATAATCCAGCTCGCAGAGGTTTCTCGCTTTTATTGGCTGAAAAATTAAAAGAAATAAAAGGGGCCATCCAAATTAATGCAAGCAGGTGTTTAGACCAACAAACTGAATAGATTACACAACCCAGTTGGCACCGAAACGGCTGCGAACGGTGTGTACGACGGGTGAGACAAGATCAGAGAAGAATATGTTAGTGTTTAAAGAAAGTGAGCTGAGAAATGTAAATGAAGCCTTTTTTAGTGAGCGTCGGACAACGATAATGGCAATACTGGTCATTCTGATGTTTGTCATACTGAACTCCTTGACTGTGGTCAATTATTTGCTGGAAAGCTTCTACGGTTACCAAGCCTACATGAGAGCGCCGGCACTGCAGTTTCTCAGAAAACTCTGCGTTTCTCTCAGCAATTTGTTGGTCTGTCTCAACTCGACCATCAACTTTCTCATCTATTGCGTGTTCGGGCACCGCTTCACCGACACCTGTCACCAGGTGCTGGTGTCGTGTTGTGGTTTCAGAGAGTATCGGTCTAGAACCGGCACCTTAGATCGCATACCCTCAAGCGCATCCATTCCTCTCTCACTGATGGTTCGTCGACATGCCAGCACCGCTCATCACTCCAGAACACGACTCTCCGAACATCTCAACAGCACAAACGGTTAAGTAACATGTTGACTGGTTGTCGACAGACGAAAAATAACGCAGCTGCAACGAAGAATCAGAACGAATGAAAGATTGATCGTGTCCGTACGCCTATTGCCAATTCGTATTATTGAAATATTGGCAATATTCTCCACCACCTTCAGCCACCAATTAGCATCACCTTCACCGTGTCGGTCACAATAACAGGTCATCTGCCTGATGTAGGAGGGCTTTACCCCGGCCAGGGTACTGAAGCCAAATACGACGAGAGTACTCAAAAATCGCACATTTTGACTAATAATCGGTGAAAAACCTAATTGGATGGGTCTGCCCCCCCCACCGATTTGGGCCAGATCTCCCAGATCCGATGACCCCCCCGCTAAAAAAATTTTTGTCCACCCCACCCCTCAGATTTTTCTCCCCGCCAGTAATTTTTAAGCAACTTTTTATAGAATTTCAGACACTATAATTGCTAAAATCACCTGTAAAACAGCACTTATTAACTGTAATTGAGTCCAAATTAGCGATTTTTAGGATGTTCAGCCTAAAATTGTTTTTTGCGATTTTTTAGCGGTTTTAGTGTTCAACTCCCTTCCCCTAGAATTTGGGCACATACCTCTCGCGGCTGGCACCAGATCCCCAACAACCCTCTCTCATCGGCGGAGGACCCGTTACATGTATGTTCTAAAAATATATACGATACATGTATTAAATAACAGCAGCAGTTACCGAAAGATAAGCAAAAATTAGCGATTTCTGAGCCGTTTGGTAGCACAAAGCCGATCCGATGGAAGTACTAATTACATTTTTGGTCGGAGTGTTTAGTTTAAAAACAAACTGCCTGTCTCGGAGGTTTGGTTTTTTAACCTAGAGTCTAACCCCAAACAAAACCCCTAGTACATGTACTGTACATATATTATGGAAGATAGCACAGGAACGTACGTACTGTATACTATATGAGCGTGCTTAATTAACAGCCTTTGACCTTCGGTTATTTCTGTTTTGTATTTTGAGGGATTTGTGCTATTTTAGTGTTTGTTAGGCCGCTTTATGACGGACGGTCAAATAAGCATAATCGAAGTTTATACGTAAAAGGCAGTATAAAAAATCATTGGGGCGCCGAATCGATTAAACTGACTATTATATCTAAATCATGTACTCAAGCTGTACTGGTTTGTGTGGAAATCCGTTAATACTAACAAGCAACGGCACCGACACCGATGGCTCTGCATCTGCGGCTGACAACCGAAGCGTTGGACTTGGGCTGAGTTGCACGAACGGGCTGGACGGTCTGCCTCTGAAGCACTGCGCCACCAATTTTCTCAGTGCTTTCTTAATTTGTCTGTTGCAGACGAAGTAGAGAGGGAGTCGCGCGGCAGTGGCTCCGATCACCAGAATACTGCTTACGTCGGAGGCCAACGAATAGAAACGCTGATTGCTGACCAACGACACGTGGTCGATGTGTTCCCAAGTGGTAATGACCATGTTCAGCAAATTGGCCACCAGATACGTGGAGACCAGCGCGGCGAGAGTGCGAGTGGCGGCTCGGAAGTCCTTTCTCCTCTCGCTGCACTCTTCCTTGCGAGCGATCAGACCCAGCACAGTTCCGCGATGACTGAGGTTCTGGTACATGTGCAGGAGTATGAGTGCATTGAGCACGAGCAGCAGAGAGAAGGGCAGAAAAGCGTGAAGGAGACTGCGTCCCCAGTACATCCAGACCACGTAGTAGAGTCTGATTGTTGGCAAGGCCGACTGACTCAAGTGGATCGAGGCGAAATCGGTGCAGTTGGTCTCGTGCTCAATCTCCAACTCGAAGTAAATGGAACCCTGAAATCGATTTTAGCTTTTGTTAGCGCAGACACAGGTGAGGTGAGGGCTCAATTTTCTGCAGACAGAAAAACAACTGCTCACCTTGACCAGCACGGCGAACACCACCACCGCCACGGCCGAATAGACTCTGCATCGGACGCTGAGCGCCGACCAGTTCTTGGTGGTGACGTAGCGCTCAATCGAGGCGGCCAGAATCATATAGGTGGAAGCTGTGATTAGAATCTGAGCCATGGTCTCGACCGGAATCACGTAGCACAACCAAAGTCGGTAGAGCCAGAACAACTGCACGTAATCGTAGAATATCTTGACCGGGAAAATGAGCAGGTAACACAGCTCGACCATGATGTCGAGCGCCGACAGACAAGCCAAGTAGAAAAGTGAACTTTTGACGCAGTTGAGCCGGCCGACCAGCAGAAAAGAGAGCAGTACGTTGGAGGCCATGCCGACGCAGCAAATCAGACCCCCAAAACAAGTGACCATGTAGAATCGTTGATCGAGATAGGGTTCCGGTTCGTAGGAACAGTTACTTAGCATCTCCGTGCTGCCATCTATAATAAAGACACTCCACCAAGTCGACCTTGCCAGTCACCCTTTGCATTAAGAACCAGGGGCCATACACAGCAGACCGCAAAGCTACGTTGATTTTGAGCTCGACAGCACAGCTCAAATTAAAATTAATGCAGTATTCGTTATCCTTTTTAGCTGGCGGCCAGCTGCCGACCGCACCGCCGATATACGTACGAACGAACCGAGCACACTTTCTATGCCAATTACACAGAAAACCGTATGCACCTACTGGTTGGTACCTGGAAAATCGACGCCCGCAGAGTGGTCAGCCATCCGAGTTCTAATGATAGCCGATCGATTTCGGCACACGATTTATGACTTTGCTGAGATTAGCTGTCTCTCCTCTGCTTAGCTAAACACATCTTTTTAATGCTAATGCAGCTCGGCCGTTGCAGCTTTGTTTGTTGATTTAAACAAACGCTGCTCTTTTTAGACACTGACACTTCTGGACCAGCTCCAGCTCAGGTTAAGCAGACCGAAGCAGGTTGCGGTTTGGGGATGGTTCTGCGTAGTCTGCTTGGGACGTTGACTCATCAATTTTTCAGGAGGGTTTCTGGGCAGTCAAAAATAGTTCTATTGAGATGAAACAAAAGCTTGCTGGGCGTTCCCCAAACAGTGTAATTAATAACTTCTTGTCTACGTCTTCGTTCTACTGCAAAGCGCTGAAAATTTGTGTTGATCTTGCCGCAGATGAAAACTACAAAAATCTGTAAAGAAAGAGCCTATGCATCTGCGTGCGCGATTCAAATCATATTTTGGTACCGAACCGGTGGTTTTGACAATTTGTTTACTAAAAGTAATTCAATCGACAAACCAATTATCGATATTTAAACTAAAGTTTGTAGCTAGTTTGTAGCTCTTTCTGCATTCAAATTTGTTTGAAAGCTTAGTTCACAATTTGTCTGTTGTTTTATAACTTTCATTTTTGTTGTTGCCGCTCGATTGCTGTATTATGGTGAAGAGCATGTATGGCATAAAGTTGAGGTTGAGCTAGCGACAACCCCTAACTTAATGGACTGGTTGGCGTTTGTCCTGTAAACAGCTTAAGATAAGCAAGACACACAGTCAGGTCTATTAGTTTGATAGCGAATAAACGGCTCAAGTCGATTGGTTTCAATAGCTAAGGTGTCTCGTATATTTTTGGAGGCTTGTTAATCTTAGTTGTTTTCCCGGAATCAGCTCTACCATTATAATACATGGTCGGCAAGAAGATTACGTAGCTGTCAATGTTTAAAGGGTGGGTCAAGATTTTGGTGCAGATAGAAGTGGCATTTTTCTACAAAATTAATGACTACCATTCACTCTCGCCGCAGTGCCTACCACAGATTTAGCGAGAAAGCTGCTATATTAGCAATAAAATGACGGCGATTACAGTACCTTTTATGTGTTAATCGATCAGTCTTCTGAGCAGACCGGACAAGAAATCACGAGACCGCAGCTGTTTTCTCAGCATGCTTCGTTTCAGTACAGAGGACTGAATTTAGAAGAGATTGCAGACAGCGGAAAGCAACAAACAACTTCTCCCTTAAGCGGAACATGAGCTGCGCTTGAAGTGAGAAAAGAGCAACCAAAACAAGCAGCCGACGTGATCCAGCAGAGGACACACAATGGTGAGTAGTAGCAGCTGCTAATAACCCGGCTTATTATGGGTGGTGCGAGTCTCATCCTGTTCCTGTTAATCATCCATAGTTTACATCTTGGCACGCAGCAAAACTGCAAACCAGTCCACCCTAATTCTTGCTAATCTATCTACGTATAGAGCACACAACTTTTACTGCAGTGCATCTATTAATACGTAGATGTTTGCGGAAATGTGAACTGACCGCAAATCATTTGCTGGCCTTCGCACTGTCCATTTCTTTTCTCTGCGCCTAGTTCATCCGTCTTTACAACTGATAACGGAAGTCTCCCTGCCTTTGAAAAAGGTCCCATTGGTATTTTAGAGGATATCCATTTCACGGTACAAGATGTTTACTGTAACTTACGTAAGTTGCCCAATAAATTATCGCGTACCCCTGATTGCTTACCTGCGTATTTTTTACGCCGCATTGCTTCGGGTATTGCTTACCCAATTTATTTGCTCTTCCGGAAATCTTTAGATAGTGGTCAGTTACCTGATGATTGGAAAATGGCTTTGGTTTGTCCAATTTTCAAGAAAGGCCAAAATTCTTTGGCATCAAACTATCGGCCCGTATCACTGACGTCTAACGTTTCTAAGGTATTTGAGAAAGTTTTTCAGAAGGCCCTATTAGACCTATTCTCAAACCACTTATCTCGGTCTCAACATGGGTTTAGGTCCAATAGGTCCACAGTTTCTCAAATGCTCGAGTGTTTGAACGATTGGACCTCTTCTATGGATAATAGAAAGTCAACAGATGTCGTTTATTTAGATTTTGCAAAAGCTTTTGACTCTGTTTCGCACCAAAAATTAATATATAAATTGCAGAGATACGGAGTCACTGGTAAAGTCCTAAAATTGATTACTGCATTCCTAATTGGTCGCTCTCAGAAGGTTTTTGTTGGGTCGGCAGTATCTTCTGCAGTCTCTGTAACCAGTTCGGTTCCTCAAGGTTCCGTACTTGGTCCAACACTGTTTATTATTTACATAAATGACATAGTAGACTGTATTAGAAATTCTCGAATCATGTTGTTTGCTGATGATGTCAAATTGTATCGAGAGCTTACAGACCTAAACAGGGATACAGTACTCCTGCAGGAGGACTTGACTAGAGTTGTTGAGTGGTCAAACCAATGGCAACTGAACTTGGCGCAGTCTAAATGTCAAGTTCTACGTATAACTAATTTCCGACCGCCGGGTAACTCTCTCTACACTATCAATGACCAGCAATTAGAAGTAGTGCCCACCATAAGAGATTTAGGTGTAATGTTAGTAGGCGATTTAAAGTTTTCTCAGCACTGTAACTATATTGCTGCCAAAGCTATGCGGACCGCAGCAATGATCTTTCGAATTTTTCGTACCAAAACTCCTGATACCTTGCTGAAAGCTTATAAAACTTACGTACGTCCAATAGTAGAATCGAGTTCCCCAGTTTGGAGTCCTTACTTGGTCAAAGATAAAGATACTGTTGAAAGAGTGCAGCGGTACTTTACAAAGAGACTCTTTTTACGTTGTAATTTACCTATGTTGACATACTCTGCCAGGCTTGCTTTTCTTAAAACGGAAACCCTGGAGCGACGTAGAATCCGTGCAGATTTATTATTGTGCTATAAAATTTTAAACAACCTAGTTGAACTGGACCGTAACAAATACTTTAAATATAGGGAGGGTATTACCAGAGGTCATTCTTTTAAATTAGTAGTAAACAAAAATCGTATAAACGCCAAATCAAATTTCTTTGCAAATCGGGTAGTTAATCAGTGGAACAGTCTTACTCAAAATCAGGTTGCAGCTCGCTCATACGGCGCTTTTAAGAAAAATGTTTCGGTTAAAGATTTTAGTCTACGGTTCGGGTAAGAGCTCCAGAGCCACCGAGCCGTCTTTCATATCCGGTTATATTCTGTCATAAATAGTCCTGGTCGTCCGTTTACTAACCCGTATTCATCTTATGTTGTGTACTAACACTACAGTACTTTGCTCAAATGATTTGATATGAGAGAAAAATAAATAAATAAATAAATAAAATCTTGGCACGCAGCAAAACTGCAAACCAGTCCACCCTAATTCTTGCTAATCTATCTACGTATAGAGCACACAACTTTTACTGCAGTGCATCTATTAATACGTAGATGTTTGCGGAAATGTGAACTGACCGCAAATCATTTGCTGGCCTTCGCACTGTCCATTTCTTTTCTCTGCGCCTAGTTCGTAATGTTCAAGTTACTGATGATTTGGTCTACCTCTTCCCCTATGCACTTCCCGACATTTACCTCTATCTTTTATAGTTTGGTAAGAAGTTTTCGAATCCATCACGTAGCGAATGATTTTTTGTCGGAGAACGTCTGTTTGTGTGAATGAAATAATGTCCGGCCGGCATTTTTGTATCCCTACATTGGGGAATAATTTATACTATGAGCTAGTAGTAAGTATCTTACGGGAAGGGCTTTGTTGATGCTACACAGTGTCTCTGTACATAGACTCATTTTGTATGGATAAAGGGGGCGTGCAAAAATTACGTAATGGCATGAGGGGGGAGGGGGTTCGCCAAATGATTATTAATCATTACGGTGGGATAGGGGGTTGGCGAGTTCATTACGTAATTTTTTTAAAGTGTAGAAATCACTCAAGTGACCATAATTTTAATTGTTTTGACGTACAGTATGTGTACATATAGTCTCGATTTGAAGCCATTGAGCTTACATTTTCTCAATTTCACTTAGATGAACGTTTAGATTAGAGAAGGCAGCTACCGTTTAAGTCAGGCTTTCCAATTTTTCAAATGCTAACTGGCAATAGTAACCTTTGACATCTTATTAAGAGTTTATAAGGGTATAGCACTTATCGACTCGATCTTTTACAGGGTTCGTGCGGCTTTTTCAGAGCAAATTCAAATTTCCCTAACCAATCAGAGTGAAAACATTCTAACAAGAGTGAGAAGTTTGTAAAAATTGGCTCTAAAAACGCATTTAAACAGTATTCTAAACTGAAGGTAAAATTTCAATTTGTAGTAGTTGTGTAAAGTCAAAAGTCCCATTTTCAAAAGGTGGTGTGTAAAGCTCTGACAGGGCCCTTCGGGCGAGTCGCTGATTCTACTGATATCAAATTTTTCCCTGACCGGACACCAAATTCCCTGACTTTTTAAATTCCCTGACTTCTTGACTTTCCAGATCCGGCACGAACTCTGTTTTAAGACTATCGATCATCGGTCAAGTGATATAGCAGCAGCAATAAAATCCATGATAAAACACTTCGGTTTCATCTTTTACAAAAAGCCATCCAAATTATTACGTAATTAGGGTGGGGGGATCAGGAAAATATTAGGTACGATTATCAGGGGGAGGGGTCCGAAAATGGGCACAAATACCATTAGGGGCCGTCCATAAACTACGACGTTAAAAAATTAAAAATTTTGCACCCCCACCCCCCCCCCCCTCCGACGTTTACCGACGTTTTCATCATTACCCCCATAAAAATTACGACGTTTGGGAGCCCCCCCCCCGAAATAAAATTTTCGAATTTTCGTTCAAAATCTGAAGCTGCTTTTCTGACTGCGTAATCACAAATGAATAAAAGAAAATTTATGCCTGTGCACACGTATTTACCAGTTAGTTTCACCAATCTTTCAAGAATTTATTTAACTTTCAGTTAAAAAAGAATCATTGAAATCGGTTGAGATTTGCGGTTGCCACAGTAAAAAATCTCGGCAAAGTTCCACTTTGCCTCGCAAAGTGGCAGGGTGCTTAGTTTTTGGATTATGTACAGTCGAGCATAAAAGGATCGGAAACCTATTTAGGCCTAATGGTGCTTACAGTATGGCCAAGAAATAATCCTATAGTATGAGGGATTCTTCAAAAGCTTACCTTAAATAATCTAACAAAACATTTAAGAGTAAAAAAATTTACGATTGCACTGTCTAATTTTTGAGTAAGAGTAAAGAAGGTGGCCTAAAAACTAAATCCGGCGTTCAAGTTAATTCACAAAACGGCTATATTTCAACACCAATTTTAAATTGTTACCACAGAATCAGAAAGGTGGACCCGAACGCCGGATTTAGTTTTTAGGCCACCTTCTTTACTCTTACTCAAAAATTAGACAGTGCAATCGTAAATTTTTTTTACTCTTAAATGTTTTGTTAGATTATTTAAGGTAAGCTTTTGAAGAATCCCTCATACTATAGGATTATTTCTTGGCCATACTGTAAGCACCATTAGGCCTAAATAGGTTTCCGATCCTTTTATGCTCGACTGTACATAATCCAAAAACTAAGCACCCTGCCACTTTGCGAGGCAAAGTGGAACTTTGCCGAGATTTCCGAAACTTTTATTAGCTTCTTGAAGCTCCGATCAGCACTGGCCGCTTACAGAGCCCAACGGACTCCACGTTCACCACAGAGGCCTTACACCATGAGGCAGCTTATGCTGTTTATGGTACTAGCACCATATATGGGACCCCTACCCATGACCACGGGTACCGGTACCATATATCCTACATGCATCCTATGGTACGACTACCTACCATATATGGTACGAAATTTGAATGAAGTGGTACTGTACCGTCACAGTGGACGAATTCCACCACCATATATTATAGTACTACGACAGTCCTCAAACGTCGGGGGGGGGGGCTTACTATAGGTACCGGCACCTTATATCGTGCCAGTACCATAAAGGGCGTAAAGTGGCTGATACATGATGAAATCGTACGCTCCATCTGCGTGTTCAGTGGTGGTGCCAAAACATTGCCTCCTAGAATGACACTGCATATGGATAACCAGTGCCACTATCATATTCCCACTCAGCTAATCAAAATCTCCAATTTAACTACAATAACGTCTATGTTACAAAGCAGGTTTAAAAAGTTACAAAATTTGCACATTATACTTGCAAAAACTTGCAAAATTTGCACACTACACTTGCAATCCACTCAGCACCATCATACTTGAACTGAGCTAAATGACAGCTCAAGAGTGGAAACTAACCCAAGTAAAGTTAACCCCCCTAACCCTACTCAATCATTCTACCAACGCCACAGCAGGGCCAACCCTACATCATGCCCTACACAACAATCAATCATTCCATGGGGAACACTTCAACAATGGAAAGTACCCTAGTAAGGGTAACACCCCCTCCATAATCAATCATTGTGCCAACAAAACAGCAGGGTGAACCCTACATCTAGCCCTACACAACAATCAATCATTCCATGGGGAACACTACAACAATGGAAAGTACCCTAGTAAGGGTAACACCCCCTCCATAATCAATCATTGTGCCAACAAAACAGCAGGGCGAACCCTACATCTACCCCCACGCAAGAATCAATAATTCCTGGGGGAACAGTACAACAATGGAAAGTACCCGAAGTAAGGGTAACACCCCCTCCATATTCAATGAGCCCCTCGCATGACAGGACCGAATGTTGTGAGTTTTCGTGCTGGGACCCTAACCGGGAAGACTTGTCATCGGTAAGAAGTGCGCCAAATTCAAATCACTCAAGTACTGGCACCCCTGCCATTCGGTGCCCTCCAGATCGTATTAGAACCACTTCGATCATCTAGCTGCCACTCACGATTCGCATGTCATCCATCTTCGCCGAAGTACTATCCCAAGAATCGGCCGATTTGGAGTGGAAGAAGGTGAAGCTGCCGATTTTCCTTCAGCTTTCCACGATTCCCACTCTTCTAGCTTCTGTACTTCTTCAACATGCTCTCTCCTTACAGCCACACCACTTCGATCTACTTCAACTCGTAATAACGCCTATGTTAGCAAGCAGTGTCACAAAGTTACAAAATTTGCATCAAATATGCTTACTACAGCATCAGATCCAATCGGGACCATCATATTCAGACTTAGCTCAGCCAGAGCTTTTGATTGAGTACCTACATGCCTATGTTAAGACACAGCGTTAAAAGTTAGAAAATTTGCATATTGACATTTTGAATATGCAAATTTTTTATGCAAATTTTCTAACTTTCTAACGCTGCGTCGTAACATAGGCATGTAGGTACTCAATCAAAAGCTCTCGCTTAGCTAAGTCTGAATATTATGGCCCCGATCGATCGGATGCTGTAGTAAGCATATTTGACGCAAATTTTCTAACTTTGCAACACTGCTTCCTAACCTATGAGTTATTGCACTTAACTTAAAGCTCTCATTAGACAAGTCTGTTTGACACTGTAATCTGCAAATTCTACACTGTGTATCTTAGGAAGCAGTGTTATGTTGCAAAGTTAGAAAATTTGCATCAAATGTGTTTACTACAGTATCCTATCCAATCGGCACCATCATATTCAGATTTAGCTAAGCGAGAGCTTTTGATTGAGCACCTACATGCCTATGTTACGATGCAGCGTTAAAAAGTTCGAAAATTTGCATATTGACATTTTGAATATGCAAATTTTTTATGCAAATTTTCTAACTTTCTAACTCTGCGTCGTAACATGGGCATTTAGGTACTCAATCAAACGCTCTCGCTTAGCTAAGTCTGAATATGATGGCCCCGATCGGATTGGATGCTGTAGTAAGCATATGTGACGCAAATTTTCGATTTTAAGCAGTATGGAATCTACTAGAGTTAAAATAACGCAAAGCGGAAGCAAAATCGGCAGCTTCACCTTTTTCCACTCCAAAATCGGCCAATTGTGGGGCAGTACTTCGGCAGGACAATTCAAAGTGGATCAGAAGAGGTGTGGCTGGAGGCCCAGAAGGTATCAAAGCAGTATGGAAGCTACAAGACTTAAAACAATAGAAAGCTGAAGGAAAATCAGCAGCTTCAGCTTCTTCCACTCCAAATCGGCCGATTCTTGGGATAGTACTTCGGCAGGGCATACATGTGCCAGGGGGTAAGGGGGGTAAACCCCTCCCCCTCGGCCGGCCATACCCCCCTCGGCCGTCCAAACATACTCCATACCCCCCTCGCCGGCTAACCCCCCACCCCCCCTCCCGGAGGGAGAAATTTTCGCTTATTTAAGGCAAAATAGGCGTTTTTTGGCCTTTTTTGGGGGACACCCCCCCCCCCCCCGAGGTCTTCTCCCCCCTCCTACCCCCCCTCCGGATTTTTCCGGCCCATGTATGCGGCAGGGCGATTTGAAGTGGATCGAAGTGGTGTGCCTGGAAGGAGAGAGCATGTCAAAGAACTACAGAAGATAGAAGAGTGGGAATCGTGGAAAGCTGAAGGAAAATCGGCAGTTTCACGTTCTTCCACTCCGAATCGGCCGATTCTCAGGACAGTACTTCGGCGAAGATCGATGACATCCGAATCATGAGTGGTGGGCTAGATGATCGAAGTGGTTCTAATATGATCTGGAAGGCAGCCAATGGCAGAGGTGGCGTGGAGGCTGAAGACAATTTAGATTCAGTAGAAGGTGCCAGTACCTGAGTGATTTGAATTTGGCGCACTTCTTACTGATGACAAGTCTTCCCGGTTGGTGTCCCAGCACAAAAAGTCATAACAATCGGTCCTGTCATGCGAGGGGCTCATTATTGTGCCAATGAGACAGCAGGCCGAGCCCTACATCTAGCCCCATGCAAGAATCAATCATTCCTGGGGGAACAGTACAACAATGGAAAGTACCCTAACTAACAGTAACACCCCCTCCATACTGAATCATTGTGCCAAACAAACAGCAGGGTGAACCATACACCTAGCCCTACACAACAATCAATCATTCCAGAGGGAACACTACAACAATGGAAAGTACCCTAACTAAGGGTAACACCCTCTCCATACTCAATTATTGTGCCAATGACACAGCAGGGTGAACCCTACATCTAGCCTCACCCAACAATCAATCATTCCTGGGGGAACACTACAACAATGGAAAGTACCCTAAGTAAGGGTAACACCCCTTCCATACTCAATCATTGTGCCAACAAGACAGCAGGACCAACCCTACATCTAGCCCTACACAAGAATCAATCACTCCTGGGGGAACGCTACAAAAATGGAAAGTACCCTAAGTAAGGGTAACACCCCTCCATATTCAACTATTGTCGCAACGAGACAGCAGAACGAACCCTACATCTAGCCCTACACAAGAATCAATCATTCCTGGGGGAACGCTACAACAATGGAAAGTACCCCCAAGTAAGGGTAACACCCCCTCCATACACAATAATTGTGCCAACGAGACAGCAGGGCGAACCCTACATCTAGCCCTACACAAGAATCAATCATTCCTGGTGGAACGCTACAACAATGGAAAGTACCCCAAGTAAGGGTAACACCCCCTCCATACACAATAATTGTGCCAACGAGACAGCAGGGCGAAGCCTACATCTAGCCCTACACAAGAATCAATCATTCCTGGGGGAATGCTACAACAATGGAAAGTACCCTAAGTAAGGGTAACACCCCCTCCATATTCAATTATTGTTGCAAGGAGACAGCAGGGCGAACCCTACATCTAGCCCTACACAAGAATCAATCATTCCTGGGGGAATGCTACAACAATAAAAAGTACCCCAAGTAAGGGTAACACCCCCTCCATACACAATAATTGTGCCAACGAGACAGCAGGGCGAACCCTACATCTAGTCCTACACAAGAATCAATCATTCCTGGGGGAACGCTACAACAATGGAAAGTACCCCAAGTAAGGGTAACACCCCTCCATATTCAATTATTGTTGCAAGGAGACAGCAGGGCGAACCCTACATCTAGCCCTACACAAGAATCAATCATTCCTGGGGGAATGCTACAACAATGGAAAGTACCCCAAGTAAGGGTAACACCCCCTCCATACACAATAATTGTGCCAATGAGACAGCAGGGCGAAGCCTACATCTAGCCCTACACAAGAATCAATCATTCCTGGGGGAACGCTACAACAATGGAAAGTACCCCAAGTAAGGGTAACACCCCCTCCATACACAATAATTGTGCCAATGAGACAGCAGGGCGAAGCCTACATCTAGCCCTACACAAGAATCAATCATTCCTGGGGGAACGCTACAACAATGGAAAGTACCCCAAGTAAGGGTAACACCCCCTCCATACACAATAATTGTGCCAATGAGACAGCAGGGCGAAGCCTACATCTAGCCCTACACAAGAATCAATCATTCCTGGGGGAACGCTACAACAATGGAAAGTACCCCAAGTAAGGGTAACACCCCCTCCATACACAATAATTGTGCCAATGAGACAGCAGGGCGAAGCCTACATCTAGCCCTACACAAGAATCAATCATTCCTGGGGGAACGCTACAACAATGGAAAGTACCCCAAGTAAGGGTAACACCCCTCCATACACAATAATTGTGCCAATGAGACAGCAGGGCGAAGCCTACATCTAGCCCTACACAAGAATCAATCATTCCTGGGGGAACGCTACAACAATGGAAAGTACCCCAAGTAAGGGTAACACCCCCTCCATACACAATAATTGTGCCAATGAGACAGCAGGGCGAAGCCTACATCTAGCCCTACACAAGAATCAATCATTCCTGGGGGAACGCTACAACAATGGAAAGTACCCCAAGTAAGGGTAACACCCCCTCCATACACAATAATTGTGCCAATGAGACAGCAGGGCGAAGCCTACATCTAGCCCTACACAAGAATCAATCATTCCTGGGGGAACGCTACAACAATGGAAAGTACCCCAAGTAAGGGTAACACCCCCTCCATACACAATAATTGTGCCAATGAGACAGCAGGGCGAAGCCTACATCTAGCCCTACACAAGAATCAATCATTCCTGGGGGAACGCTACAACAATGGAAAGTACCCCAAGTAAGGGTAACACACCCTCCATACACAATAATTGTGCCAATGAGACAGCAGGGCGAAGCCTACATCTAGCCCTACACAAGAATCAATCATTCCTGGGGGAACGCTACAACAATGGAAAGTACCCCAAGTAAGGGTAACACCCCCTCCATACACAATAATTGTGCCAATGAGACAGCAGGGCGAAGCCTACATCTAGCCCTACACAAGAATCAATCATTCCTGGGGGAACGCTACAACAATGGAAAGTACCCCAAGTAAGGGTAACACCCCCTCCATACACAATAATTGTGCCAATGAGACAGCAGGGCGAAGCCTACATCTAGCCCTACACAAGAATCAATCATTCCTGGGGGAACGCTACAACAATGGAAAGTACCCCAAGTAAGGGTAACACCCCCTCCATACACAATAATTGTGCCAATGAGACAGCAGGGCGAAGCCTACATCTAGCCCTACACAAGAATCAATCATTCCTGGGGGAACGCTACAACAATGGAAAGTACCCCAAGTAAGGGTAACACCCCATCCATACACAATAATTGTGCCAATGAGACAGCAGGGTGAAGCCTACATCTAGCCCTACACAAGAATCAATCATTCCTGGGGGAACGCTACAACAATGGAAAGTACCCCAAGTAAGGGTAACACACCCTCCATACACAATAATTGTGCCAATGAGACAGCAGGGCGAAGCCTACATCTAGCCCTACACAAGAATCAATCATTCCTGGGGAAACGCTACAACAATGGAAAGTACCCTAAGTAAGGGTAACACCCCTCCATATTCAATTTATTGTCGAATGAGACAGCAGGGCGAACCCTACATCTAACCACCTATGCCAGAACGTTACAACAATCCAAATTTCCCGCCAAAACCTCCCCATGGTGCGGAAGAAATTTTAATAAACAAAACACGCTTACAAAATCCATAGTGAAACAAACAGCGCTCCCGAAAAAAGTGACGCTCCAACCAACTTTGGGGACCCATAACTCTTGAACCTATTAACCGATTCCATCTCACCCCTCACTACCCCGAGCCCCGATTTTTCTGCTTCTAACAAGCTACTAACCAACAAATTCACAAACAAACCCAGGGAACTTCACCGATGGCAATGCGATTATGCAACAAACGCACTCCTACTGCACGCTCCAGGGTACCTATGCAAAAAAAATTCCTACCACTAGAAAGCCTAATGTTGCCCCATCATGACCCTGGGAAACTTTACCTTCCACAACCTACCAGTGTCCCAGAAATTCGCGCTAAGTACCATTCTTTGGAATGGTCCAGCCCCCCCCCCTCAAAAGTCAAACTTTTTTTTTCAATTGCTAATTACTCAAGGCCAATTAAAGCTATCCACCCCTAACTACCAGTACACATCACCAACCTACCTGCCTCACCACACACCAAACCCAAGCCCTCAACATCCCTGTATTCCAGAGTTATTAAAGATTCAATTTTTAAAAATGTGCGCGGGCCCAAGTCTCACATATAAAGGGGAGCGCGAGCGCGTCGCCCTAGTACGGAGAGGGCGGCCCCAAAAGCTAACCTAACTACGGGGGCCGCCCCAAAAACTAAGAGGGCGAGCGCTGGCGCGCTCCCCTCGATCTGCTGGGTTGTTTTAATCACTCTTGTTCGTTGCCAAAATCAGTGTTTCAAATTTGAGGGCAAATATCTCGAGAACCAAGCAGAGCATCTTAACGAAAACTCTACCAATCGATAATTTATTTGTCTTTCATTCAAAAAAGATTTATTCAAATCGGTTGGGATTTACGGTTGCTACAGTAAAAAATCTGCTGAGTTGTTTTTTTGCACACCCTGTACAAATCACGCTAACATACTGTATGTTGTACAACTACAAAAATGTGTCAAAAACCGTTTGACTTTCTCTGCATTCTTGCTTATTCTGCAATCGTCAAACCTTGCCAAAAAAGGCCAAAAATACGTCAACGTTTTGCCTCAACCCCCCACGCCCCTCCGACGTTCTGCGACGTTTTTCGGGGTACCCCCACCCCCAGACATGGGCTAGCATTTCGGCTGATGGGGGGGGGTAGAATTTTCAATTCCTGATGGGGGGCTGAGGGGGGTAGGAGCGCCTAATGGGGGGCTGAGGGGGTGGTAAGCCAAAAAGTCCGATTTTTGGCGAAAATCAGGGTTTTTTGGCTTATTTTTCATTAAAATAAGCTGAAATTAGCTATTCTGAGCTCATTTACGCCTATTCCAGGCATATTTTTATCATAATTTTCTATACAAAATTCTTCCAAAAAATTCCTGAGGGGGGTAGCGGCCGGCTGAGGGGGGTAGGTCAGAGCCTGAGGGGGTCAACCCCCTCAGCCCCCCTTTGCCCATATATGCCCACCCCCCTCTCTGAACGTCGTAGTTTATGGACGGCCCCTTACGAAATTTTGGCACGCCCCCAAAGGGTAGCACAACAAACCAGCAGCTTACGTATCTGTCCCTTTCCCCTCTGGCCGACTGTGTGTAGCGCAGCGCTTTGAGCAGCGGCCACTTTATGCAGCCGGCAGCGTGAATAGTGTTTTGTTGAGAGCCTTGTAGCTAATCTTACAAGGGAGAATTCAAACTCAACTCTACTGTGCAGTGGCAACCGAAACTTCCATTTCAGCGGTCTGGTCTTCCGGAATGGTTTGTTATAATCGAATTGTTCTGCTGCTGGATTCTGTGGGGCGTCGAACTGGTCTTCACAGTCACTTCGCACTGCCTCACTCAGCGGTTCTGCATGTGCCACACGATGATTCTTGCTTTGTTTGCCACTGAAACTGTCTGGCTCCGAGCTGTGTCCTCCAAGTTAAGTTTCAGAGCTGTTTGTCTATATTTTTGTACGTATACAGTATGTACAGGTCCGTTCAAGAAACCAACCCCGCAGATTTTCCGCTGTAGGAACTGCAAATCTCAACTGATTCGAATGCATCCTAATTTAGAACAAAGACAAACAAGTTTTTAAAGCATTGCTTAACTTTTTATTGATGTACTTTGCTTTAGTTCCTGAGATATTCGCCCTCAAAATCAAAACAGTGATTTTGGCAATGAAGATGAGTGATTTTTATTATTCAGATGCACTTGATGATAAAACTTATTGCTACTACTGCTGAGGGCTATTGGAGGTTTTAGAGGTGACTCTGTTTACTTTAGCTGTAAAGTCTCGTTAGCCCTCAGCTGTAGTAATTTGTTTTATTGTCAAGTGCAACGGAATAATACAAATCCCTCTTGTTCTTTGCCAAAATCTGTTTCGACTTTGAGGGAAAATGTCTCAAGAACTAAGCAGAAATTTTACCAATCTTCCAAGAATTTATGAATGTTTCATTCAAAAAAGGATTCGTTCAAATCGGTTGAGATTTACGGTTGCTACAGCAAAAAATCTGCTGTGTTGTTTTTAATGAATCTTGTTCATTGCCAAAACCTCTGTTTTGACTTTGAGAGCAAATATCTTAGGAACTAAACAAAGTATCTTAATACAAGGTTCATCAATATTTCAAGAATTTATTTACCTTTTTGACGGAGCCTGTTGACTGTACGTATATCGTTAAACCATTATAATTGGTATTTGATCTAGCAGCGTGTTTTATAGGAGAGAGAGGTGGCAGTGCTTATGGGCGTCTGTCTGTTACACGGCCATGATCTCCCTGTGTGTGGTGAACCTAATCCATGCTCTCCGAATGCTGCTGCACCGCCACGATTCGGGAATTCACTATGCTCAGTTCATTTTCGCCAGCTCCGTGCTTGATCTTATTCTCAAAGTTCTGCTTTTCTTCTTCAAATCAGGTAGACGCTGAATTTCTTAACTCATCAAGTACCTAGTGGATTTTCTTTCAAAAACCTTTCACAAACGCATTTTAGAGTCCTACCTTTTGGGAAGAGGATGCACTCTGTTGTTTCTGATGCTTCCAGCCTTGCCAGCTCTGGCAATCACGGCGTTGCGTGTGACAATCGGCGCTAGAAACTCAACGGTTTTATTCGCCGATCCGGCCCTTGCTTTTCTAGAAGCTCTCGTTATAGCTTGTTTGTCAGTGAAACCAAGTACTCACACACCTGCTTACCAACTGACTTTGTCTCTCCACACTTTTTCAGTGTTTCGTTTGGTTCCTGTTTTGCTGTTAGCTGTTCCTGCCGATACCAATATGGACCAATTCAAAGACAGCTTTCACTCGCAGGTAATTTTTTTTATTTGTACACAGAAGACTCTTTGTCAGTTTGTCGGCACGGAACTGAGGGATGTGCATCTGTGGAGGGAATCACTGGATCAAGTGAAAGCGAGCGCGCACGTGCGACACCGACAAGCCCTCACTCAAGCTGAATTGTCAGAAGCTCACGCCTACATGGGTGACTTTGTCAGACTGAAAACTGGCGCTAGCCGAGTTTCTCTGGAGCACCAACTGCTCGAGTTGAAGGTCTCCTCAATCCTATAAGAAGTTCATGAAAGAAAATTATTCATTTCAGACCCAATTAGAACTGCAGAACGATGTATGCAAAATCACGACAGTGTTCTAATGTTGCGACGTGTACGTAGCTCTTTCGATTGGACCTCTGAATTTGCTGTGTATCAGGGATTGGCATTATTATAGTGTGCAAATAAATTTTGCTGGGCTGGCTATTAATTGCCTGCTCTTAAACGGCATTGACTGTCCTCCTGGCGGGTGCATTGACATTGAAGTTTCTCGGTCTGCCATTTACAATAATAAACTGTGGGTCTATGTAGCTTGCTTGAGTAATTGGATCATGAGTCAAGACAATTTGTCTGCTGTTTTGCACAAAGTCAACGACATCCGATTGGTACGTGCAACTCAGATACATTAACAGTCAAGGATCTCTCGGCTTCGTGTGTATACCATACGTTCATTTACCATAATGTCGAGAAATCCTTTGACAGATTAATAAGCCGATGAGCAAAGATAATCCATTTTCAAAAATAGGACGGTGGTATATTTGGAATTCATGTCAGTGGCGTACCTAAAATTTTTAAAATGATATGAGCACAATTGATTTACAAAATTTGGACTCTTAAAACGCAGTTTGAATTGCATTTTGAGATGAAATTTATGGGTTTTATAAGTAATGAAGATGTGATGATTCGCTGATGAGCGCACAGGAACAAGTAATACACAACAACTGTACTACAGTAGGTGAGAGAAAGACACACCAGTAATCAAACAAACAAGTAACACTACTGCACCTCCGCTGGAAATACCAATACCACATAGCCTACTCCTCGGGTACGCCACTGTTTTTGGTCTAATTTTTCACACTAGCGCTAAATATGCACCTACGTAATGTAATGAGATGTACAGTACAGCTGCACAAATTTAGGAACAGAGACCGATTCCCGAACCAGGATATAACGGTATGTATTTCACTAAATTTGTGTATCCTACCGTATTGTGTTGTGCCAATAATAATAATAATAATAATAATAATAATAATAATAATAATAATAATAATAATAATAATAATAATAATAATAATAATAATAATAATAATAATAATAATAATAATAATAATAATAATAATAATAATAATAATAATAATAATAATAAAAAGTACAGATACGCAAACCAAATTATCTTTTGTTTTAATACACCCTAAACGTTTGTTATATGTTTGTATGGGAACTTGAGAGCTTGAGTCTCGGCACCAATGAAGAGAGAATTGTATTTCTGTGGCACATACACAGTCAGGAAATAACGACATACATGGTAATCATGTATGAAAGCGGACACTATAAGAAATTCTATTAACTGTTATTTATTTATTTATTTATTTATTTATTTATTTATTTATTTATTTATTTATTTATTTATTTATTATTTATTTATTTATTTATTTATTTATTTATTTATTTATTTATTTATTTATTTATTTATTTATTTATTTATTTATTTATTAGTACTAAAGCAAATTAACGTTAGTTGATTAATGCAAAAAACGGTTTCCCAAACCTAATCATCAATAAACCTGTTCCATTTTTCCAGGTCAGTTTTTCAAGTCAACATCGATTTTTTTCGATTTTGACAGGTCCCAGTTAATAGTATTGGGTATTGGGGGAAAAAACCCCAACGCCCAATACCCAAAACCGGGAAAACACCCCATAACACCCAATACCGGTTCACACTCTAGTGCGAACGTTTCCAAACCTAGCGCAAAATCGCACTTTTGTAAAAATTTTTAGACAGCGGCGTGCAAGTTCGGCCTCCGCGCCAAATATTCGCCACAAACTCAAACCATCGCGATTTCAACGGCGGTCGAATTTTGTAGACCTGCGCCAGGGTATCCAGTATCTTATCCGGTTTTTGGCTAAAACCAAGGGTTTTTGACATATTTTTCGTTATAAATGGTTAAAATAAGCTATTCTGAGCTCATTTACATACACATCTAGACATACTTTTATCATAATTTTCAATTTAAATTATTTCAAAATTCTTCGAAAAAATTTCTGAGGGGGTAGCGGCAGCCTGAGGAGGGCGAGTATGAGCTGGGCTCAACCTTTTTTCTTTTTTTACGAAAGAAATTTTTGCTTAAGTCCAGTATACAATGAACAATACGGTATCACCTTAGGCCTCGCTCGATTGAAAGGATACCATATTTGGCATCACTGAGGTCTGGATCGAAGGGGTACCATATATGGTACCGATGCCATACATGGTACAGTACCACTTGGAAGGTGAACCGGTGCTTTACAGATGACACATTCATTTCAGAAGTATTGCTTGCCATTCATAGTGTAGGCATATGTGGGTCGGACGTACATTACTGGACGAATGGACGGATTGGAGACTTTGTGCTGCACAAACCGATGGTACTGGGCCACGAAAGCAGCGCCACTGTTAGCAAAGTTGGTGGCGGTGTTAGCCATTTGCAGGAAGGTAAAGCCGAATTTCGATTACCTGATTTCAAGCGCAGATTTGCAGGAGATCGCGTGGCAATAGAGCCCGGCGTGTGTTGTCGAGTTTGCGACTACTGCAAAAGTGGCAAGTACAATCTGTGTCCCGATATGAGCTTTGCAGCCACGCCGCCCGTGCATGGAACATTGACAAGATACTATGTCCATCCTGCTGACTTCTGTTTCAAGTACGTCAAGCTTCTTGCAGAACCATAGTCTGTTTTCATGAGCGGTCCATTTTCACGATTCTCTCTCCTACGGTATGATTTATTTATTTTATTTATAGCGCTTTACTCACCATTAGACCTCCAACAGCACTGACAATACATACATACATACAGTTTAAAGCAAATCATTCAGTAGAATCATTTGGAATCAACAGATATACAGCATTGAATCAATAAAATTAAACTAGAAATTGGACTCCCTATATGACATCTGCCAAAATAAACAGAGCATGCAGCATGCATTTTCACATACAACTATTCACAAAGGTTTATAAGCAGGGGAGAGATTCAGTGCGACAACGAATGCTAAATAAATGCTTTGGTGAGTAGGGGAGAGGCGGGCCAGATTCAGGCAGTTAAGCCCCTTCCCTTTAGAAAAGTCAGATCATCTAGGTTCTGGTTGAAGTGCTGCTCAAGTCTATTTCTAAACAGTTTGACGTTTGGTTGTAATACTACTTCTGACGGTTATTTGTTCCAGCATTGGTAAATACGGTTATTAAAAAAGTTTTCTCTGCAGTCTACGTAACAGAATTCTGCACCAATCGGATTTAGTGGAAGCAGTTTTAGAGGATGGCCCCTAGTTCTGGCTGTAATTTGGCTTGGAGTTTGGTTAGCAAGAATAAAGAATCTGTCGAGTTTTTGGTCCACTAAACCGTGAATCAGTTTATAGACATAGACCAGGTCAGTGATTGTGCGTCTGAGCTCGAGAGACTGAAGCTCAAGAGCGGCAAGACGATCAGGATAGCTGGTCGTTCCTAAGCCAGGAATTCGTTTGGTATACCATCGTTGCACTCGCTCTACCGCATCTATGTCTTTTAGCAAGTGGGGAGACCAAACTTGGGACGCGTATTCTACCACAGGGCGCACGTAAATTTTAAACATTCTCGTCAGAAAGTCTCTGTTTTTGTATTCAAAGTTCCGATGAATCATAGCAGCCTTTATGAAACCTTTTTTGGCGATTTCTTTGCAGTGGGTTGAGAAAGACACTTTTTGCCAATGATCTTTTGCCAAGAGAACACCTAAGTCGCGTATGCTGTCGACAGCGGGAATTCGTGTGCTACCAAAGACATACTCTGTTCGCTGGTTACCGTACCCCAAGTGCAGAACGGCGCTTTTTTCAAAGGCAATTTTCAGTTGAGACCTTTCGGCCCAGTCAGCCACCAACTGCAGTTCATTTTGTAGCATTTCATGTGAGCTACCTCTGTTTACTGCCAAATATATTTTGCAGTCATCTGCAAACAGTTTGATAGTACAGTTTTTGATAGCTGAAACTAGGTAAAGATGTACTAGATAAACTTTATGTAGAGTAAAAAAAATCAACGGTCCCAGTACGGACCCTTGCGGTACGCCACTTGTAACGTTTTGCCAACTAGACGTTGTACCTGAAATTTGAACTCTTTGTTGTCTGTTAGATAGAAAGTCCTTTATCCAACTCAATATAGGACCGTCGATTCCATACGCTTTTAGTTTAGACATTAATTTGGTGTGGCTGACTGAGTCAAAAGCTTTAGAGATGTCTAAAAACAAAATGTCAATGTTTTTGCCAGTGGCGAGTGAGCGAGTCCAATCATCAAGGCACTCTAGCAGTTGAGAAACTGTCGATCTCTTCTCGAGAAAGCCGTGTTGTTCGGGAGTGATTAGTCTGTTTCTTACTGCAAAGTCTGATAGCTTATTTCTAATTAGTGTTTCCATTACTCTACATCCTGTGCAGGTTAGACTAACGGGACGGCAATTTGTCGGATCGGCGGAAGAGCCTTTATGTTTAAAGATAGGAGTTACGTTTGCTTGCCGCCAATGATAGGGAATAGTTTTAGACGCTAGCGACACTTCGAATATAATTGATAGTGGTTCGGCAAGTCCTACAGCAAGATTTTTGAATAGGACACAGGGATAGCCGTCGGGCCCAGCAGAAAGTTTGGGAGTTAACAGTGCTAAAGTGGCGTAGACTTGTTCGGGTGGAAAATTGACCGTTTTTAGCCTTTCAATTGGTGTGTTTATGCCGTAGTTGTGATTGTACGACATACGTATTTAGATTGCCAGATAATGTGAGTTTCGAGGAAGGAGCGTTGCTTGAGCCTCTGAGTGTTGGTGTGCACGCCTGTAGACGCGCCGGAGTGACCATTGGTCACAACGTTCTCGTTTGTGGAGCTGGTCAGATGAACCGCTTCTACTCTAAAAATCGGATTTCTGTGTAAGTTTAGGTCCGATCGGTTTGGTCAATCTTCTTACAGCAAAGGCAATGGGCGCCGCCAAGGTCTGCGTAACCGGTAGTATTTTCAGTTTTTTAACGTGCACTACTGTAGTAACGAGGTGGTTCCGTTTCTCTTTAGACATCGACGAAAGCAGGTTGAAAACGGCCAAACGATTGGGTGCCGACTGTTCGGTGTTGATCGATACCAAAACAGATGCCGAAACGGTAGCTGATGCAATTGTCAACCGATTTGGATGTCAGCCCGACGTTACAATTGAATGCAGTGGAGCTCAGACTAGTATACAGACTGCTATTTTTGTACTCTTCTTCGATCATGTCTCTTTTCGTCATTAGTCTGTTTGCTATTTTTAGGCCACCAAATCAGGTGGTATGCTGGTGTTGGTAGGGCTGGGGCCCGCCAAGATTGAGATTCCGATTGTAAATGCCGCTGTTCGTGAGGTCGATATTCGCGGGATTTTCCGCTACGCCAACTGGTAATTTGAATTGAAGGTCTCTGTTCCAACACTATTGACATCGATTTGTAGCTACCCGGTCGCTCTGTCCTTGGTGGCCAGTGGTCAGGTAGACGTAAAACCATTGATCACCCATCGTTTTGTCTTGGAGGACACTATAAAAGCGTTCGAGACGTCAAAAACTGGAGCTGATAACGCCATTAAAGTTATGATTAAAGTGGCCCGTGACTAAATCGAACTACGTAACAATAAATAGACAATATTATTAGGATTGTTCTCCGATATTTATTTGATGGTACCACAGTAAACCTTGTCGTCATTTGTTGATCCTAAGTCATGTTATTCCTGTTCCATCGAGTCGAGACTAGCACGAAGTTAATTGCGTCAAGACATTGTCCTTAGGAATTTAGACTTGAACCTAAAAGCTTTCAAGACCTGGAGGCTCGGACAGTGCGTCACTGCTTTATTAGAGAACAAAGGCTTGATCAAAACACCACAACTATATAAGAGACCTGCGTACGTTCCTTCCACACATCTGATAAATATGAAGTGGCTAATCACGTTGGTTTTGTTTGCACCGACCGGGGCGTTGATCTGCTACGTTTCAGACGAAGTAAATGAAGCATTGGGCGCCTAACTAATAGAGAATTTATAAAATGCCTGATGCTTTAGAGTCTTGTACGTACTGTAGTTTACAGAGACAGAGAGATTTAGGTGACTGGAGCCAAATCAGCAGAAAAGAATGAGAAGTGGACTCACTGTGTGGTCGCCAGTACAAGTCTACATGCTGGGGCACCTATTCAGCTATTCGGGGTGGATAACGGTGAGAGACACCTACCTACTATGCCTTCTGTAGTTACGTTCTTTAGATAAAGACTACACACCACTTTTTGATGCGGCGTACGATCTGGACGTGTCAACTGGACCTTATTCATACAAGATGCTGAGTCCGTGCGTCTACGAGGTAAGAAGAGCCAGCATGAGAAAAGAAACAGCTTTGGATCTGATTTCAGCGGTACGTCAGCAACATGAGATTACAACCAACTTACATGTTCCGTTGCATCTGCAAAACTGACGGCTGCAACAACGCTAGCAGCTTCGAAGAGTTCATAGAAAACTTAAAATTTCCGCGATTTCATTGAGTGAATAAAGATTTTTCAAGGCAGCAAAGGAGCCAGTCAAATGGTGGTTGCTCTATGTCGGAAGGCGTCCACCTTGTGCCCAAATAACTCCAGCCACATCATGCAATTTCGGTCGTCCATCGCTCTCATCACTTTGGCCATACCGTTGACCACAATAGTCATAGGCAGAGCCATCACCAACCGCCCACACAATATGCACACCGATGCTATCAATTTTCCAGCTGAAAATAGCAGTCAAAGACGATAAACAGTGGACAGAGTGGTAGAGAGAGGTGCCACTCACAGAAAGTTTCAGGATACATGTCTCCGTAGCCGACTCCAGTCAGAGTAACGTAGCAGAACCAGGCGCTGGCAGGGATACTGTAGAATTTAGTCTTCGGTTCGTCCTTCTCGATAAAGTAGACAATAGTGGAGAAGAAGACTAACGACAACAAGGTCACCACCACTGTGCAGAGGAGCTGGGTAGCGCTTTGTTTCAAGGACATGAAGAATAGCATCAGCATGACATTGTAACGCGCCAACTGCAGCACGCGCAGAACGCGCAAGACGCGAAGCGTGCGCAGCACCAGGAAAGCGCTGTTCCATTTGCGCAAGGTGGCTTCGTCGCCATAGCCGACAATGCCGAGAGTGACATCCAAGTAAAAGGGCAACAAAGCCACCAGATCAACGATACTGAGCGGCATTTTGAGGAAGTTGCACTTGTCTAGCGTGGACAGAAAGCGCAGCACGAACTCGAGCGTGAACCAGACGTTGCAGAAAACGTCGATCACTTCCAAACTGACATGAGGGTACCAATCGTCGCTGACGAGCAAGTCGGACGACCTGTTACGCGAGTCCTTGACCACAGTCACCACCGAGCCGAGCACGATGTTGGCACTGGAGAGAAGAATCATGAGAATGGAAAAGAGGTTGAGCGCTTGGGCCAATATCGAGGACTGCGGCACTTCCAGCAGCTTCCATAGTTTGAATCGCAGCGAGCCGCAGGTCAGCACCGAATAGTGCAGTTGCAAGTGTTGCTCATCTTCGTAGGACACCAGTTTGGCCAACTGAACTATCTGCTGACTTCCTTTCAATTCTCTGGAGCAACAGTCATCCACACACTGAGTAGGAATTTGCCAGAAGTCGAGCTCTTCTCTGAACTGCTCCACGCACATATCTGATGGCTTATGCAGCAATCCGCTCAGGTAAAACCGGTAAACTAGCTCAAAGAGAAACGGTGAGCGCATGAAAATGTAGGCATCTTTGCTGGCATCGTAGCCATCGCACTCCAGCAATCGTTCTGTGTGGGCTTTTAGAACAAATTTGTGCAATCTTCCGTAAGGCAGTCGCGAGTTGATGCACCAAGTGGGAATTTCGAAGGTTTTTCCACACATGAAAATCCTTAGAATTTCTTTGTGCGCATGACAAGGAAGAGCAGTGATCACTTCCTTTGTCAGCGTTGATTGCAGTCGCACCAAACCGTCCAGTGCATACCTTTTT
This sequence comes from Sabatieria punctata, assembly GCA_030248155.1. Classification (NCBI taxonomy): domain Eukaryota; kingdom Metazoa; phylum Nematoda; class Chromadorea; order Araeolaimida; family Comesomatidae; genus Sabatieria; species Sabatieria punctata. The sequence continues at coordinate 27,248 of JASANB010004049.1, forward strand.
CGCCCTGCCGAAGCGGCGGCTATCTGTGCAGGCAGCATGTAGCGGTGGAAGTTTTTGGAGAACGTGGTGATACCTTGCCTCTAAACCTGCGAAAGCAACGCAAAGAGCAACAAGTGTAAGAGTTGTAAGACGGCGAAAGATTTAATCGTTTGGGCGGAATCTGGTTCTATTCATCACTTGGCAGGAGGCCCGTCGAACGCTGATGGCCAGGTGTCCTTCCTTTTCAACCATTGTCAAAGACCGTTACCATAGACACAAACTTTGACATACAATATTTTACCGATAAACCCATGGAGAGCACGTGCAAAATTCAGCTTAGAGTGCACTACATTATACGTCATAAACCGATCGTCAACCTAAATTTGTAATATTGGCTGCAAATCTGGCTAATCCAGGTTTTCGTTTCATTTTTTTCGGCGCTAAGCTGGATGATGACCGCTACGTCACACAGCCGATTGTTAGGAAACGCATAAAACCCGACCGGACCGTGCACCAGTCACAAAGATAAGTTCGTGCGTTATTGAACGTTGTGTAATGCTTAAGCTTGTCACGACAGTTCTTGCACTAGGACTTTGTGCTGTAAGAATCCTGAGTCTACGGTTTTGCAGTGTCAAAAAGCTATTTCAGGTGACACTTGGCCAGCAACAGCAGCCAGAGGAATGCAAGCCGGATGATTGCGCCTGCCAAAGACAACAGGCACACGCGTGCTTCAGAGGTCTGAGAGACGAATTCAAAGTCTTGTTCAAAACTCACCACCCCGATGTAAACGTAAAGGAAATGAAGGATCAGGTGGATCAATGTCTCAAAGTGTAAGACATTTCTTGGTGTAAGTAAAGTTCTCTTTGCAAAGTAGTCTTTCTCCAGCAATGACTGCAGCGAGCCAACGGACTGGAAATCGTTCTACAATAAAGAAGACGATGCCGACGATGAGGATGAGGATGAGGAAGACAGTGAGCCAGAGTTACCGCCGGCAGAAGTAGCAGAACTGGCTCGCAGGAAGCGTCAAGCAGACGTTCAGCCAGCCAACCCGTGCGGTCCCGAAGCGAGGAAGGCATTTTTCGTTGCGGCACTGCAAAAGTGCTACCAGAGCCAAACGGACGACGACCTACCCAGTTTTCTCCTATTCAGAAAGACTCAAGACGACACTGACAAGGACCAGGCCGCAGAGGTAAAGATAACGCGCAACACCTATCATCTCTATCAAAACTAAATGTGCAGGTGGAAAGCGACGGAGACGAACCAGAAGCCGATGGGGATGACGAACCAAACCGGAAACAAGGCTTCAAAAACAAATTCGGCCAAATGTTCGACAAAATAAAACACATGAAGAAGAAATTTAAGCGAATGAAATGGTCGGTCGTTCAAATGACGTACTGTACGTAATGCAGTCTTCAACCCGATTTCAGCGTCTTCCACCGAGCCATGCACGGACTTATGCCCGGTAATTGTCCGAACGTCGAGCAGTACGAGCAATGCGTGGCCAAAGTATTTGATACACACATGCCAAAGAAGGACTGCAAGGATGCGTCTGCTCGCCTTCTGGAAAAGGGTCGAATTCACAGAGCTGTGTGCGAAAAGAAGCAGGCTTGCAAAGCCAAGTGCGATTAGTTTCGGCTTGCAGCACAATACTATGCAGACTGTTTCAGACTAAGCGCGCAATGCACAGACAAGCTGAAAAACAACATGCAAGTGCTGTGTTTGTGCAAGCAACAAGCGCGTGTTCTGATGCACGACGCCGAACAGTTCAAGTCGTGTCCGCAGAAATGCAACTGTCGATGTCCAGGCGTGGCCTCTCCATTCGCCAAATTCCGCAAGATGCGCCAACGCCAACGCCAACAGGACAAGAAGGACGACCACTGCGAAGGTTTGATGGCAAAGCACACACAATTTGATATGTGCACGCCGCAAGGTCGAAAACAAATAGCCGAAATGTTTATGAAACGCATGCAACCATTTGGCAAAGGGGCAGGACAGTCCGGCGGAGGACAGCCTGGAGCTCGGAAGGGTGGATTTGAGAAGCGACGACAACTGATGCGTCGACGGAAGCAACAGCAGCCGTGATGAAATGCGCATTCGCCGTGTTCGTGTAGCAAGGTGTGTTCTGTAGCCAACACTGTCTGGCATGATCAAGAAGTATTAACTCAAAAATCTTCACTCACAACGTTTTTCATTCTTTAACCTCATTAAAGGATCGTTTCTGCACAGTCTGCTTTATGGGCACACGCACACTTCAACAACTACATACAGTAGGTATTACGTACGTGGCGCACATCCTGTTGTAGTGGGGCATCCCGTTGCAACAAAACTAATGATTGCCGCATCAACATATGACTAAAGTCGCAAACTCGGCTAGTATGAATGCATGATAGAGAGTAAAAAACCGTATCAATCGTTTCGAGGCACCTTGACAGTCGGCGGTGGGATTATAGAGATTACAATGCTATTCCCACCATTGTAAACAGCCCAGACCGGGTTCGCTTAACGAAGCCTAAAGAATTAGGCAATGGTCGGCTACTGTACGTACATGGTCAAAGCAAGCCATCAGACAAGTCTAGTAGACCGCTTTGTGAGTACGGTCTAGGAGCACTATGGCACCTAGATGTTAAGTATTAAATCAATGCAATCTTACTGTGATAAAGTAAGGCGCTTTTTTCTCCCCACTTCCCTCATCAATTCCTGAGGTGGACGGCAGATCCATTGATTCTGGGCCAGCCGTTGCTGTTGGTTGTGTTTCTTGGAATGTTTCCTCGACCACACGAAACCTGAAACTCAGTACAGACATACAGTACATGAATGAAAGCCAGTCAAGCGGATGTTCCTCTGTTTAAAAAAGAAAAGAACCAAAATCAAATACCTAACAGTTTTGCCTGGGTCAATGTAAAGCTTTGCAGGGGAGGCATCATCCTGTTCGTATTCCCAGTACCAGATTTGATCGGTTTCCTCACTAAACGAAGTCATACCGCACGTAGGTACATCTACACAGACATTCATACAATTTGGAAGGGGCAGGAAGTTTTTCTGCAGGCACGTAGATATCATCAAAGAAGCCCATGCTAATTTGAATACCATCTTTGGACGAAGACCTGATTGTGCCAACCAAAACCTGATCGATAAACGGTCGGAAAACAACCAGCCGGAAATTTACTGCAAACAGTCCACGGTCTTTCTGAAGCTAGAAAAGCTGTAAAACTACAAACCTTTAGTGTGCGTCGCTCCATCACCTGGTAAAAGGCAAGAATCCCCGATACTAATAAAATCGTAGAAACAGACGCAAAGACCAACGTCCAAAACAACTTTATTAGCAAACTTCTTGTTCAGCGCTTTCTGTAGAGCTCGTTGGAAGTCTAGACCGAATTCATGCGGAAGAATTCGAACTGTATCGGTCATTTGCGCCAGCACAAACATCACTCACAACCCTTAAATCGACCAAATTGGTTGCTAATCTGACGTCACGGTATGGGCAGAAGTTACCAACCAACAATAACTGACAACTGCGGATGTGACCATGATTTGAAGTAAAACTTTATGCCAAAGTCGGACAATTTTATACTGCCACCCCATAATTGACGGAAAATACATGGTACAAGTTTGTCAAATGATCTTTATGCCTATTTTAGGTAGCTAAAGTCATTTTGCTAATACACATAAGAAGGCGTCGGAGCCGGTCTCACTTACTTCATACACACAAGCAAAAGCGGAAATTAGCAAACGTACAATAGTTACGTAGATTAGATTTGGACACAAAATAAGTCTAGCATATAAAAGGCGTGGGTTCACCGCGGGTAACCAGTGGCAGTTTTTCACGATGGAAATAATAATTAAATATAATAATTCAACAATACGAACAGATCAGCGCCAATCACGTTTAATTTACATGCCAATTTCTTGTATACAACAGCGCGGCCGGGCTACCAACGATGAGCCTTCGGAGCGTCCAGCAGCAATGCCAGAAAGGGTAGCCCATTTTTGGAACGAGCATTATGCTTCAAAAAAGTAACCAGCCACAAAATAAACTCTCATCGTAACAACACCACATTATAGCAACATTTAGCAGTAGGCTGGTAGCTCATTAACAGACGTTCTAATGAAAATTACCTTTGCGCAATAACCAATAAACGGCGCTCGAAACTTAACAAAACCTCGAATCCTATAAGTAAGGAGGGAACATTTACATTGTAACGATATCTAGGCAGGAAAACACAGTAAAAGCCGGAGACGAAGAGACGGCGACAGGCATGTAACCTTAGTTGAGTGCACCCGAAACAATTTCAACATTTACAATAGTGCAGTTCCACATAGAAAGGAATGCCTAGTTCTCATGTACCGTATGTTCAACCGATAAACGCTGTGCAGTGACCTACAGTAGCTACTACTGTAACATACCACAAATCTACACGCTAGTTAGTAGTGCACATGATGGAGACTAATCCGTAAAAGCACCACTCGCCAAACGAACGAGGTGCTTCTGGGTGATGATACTATCATACACTCGATAATAATACTATGACAGGACTAAACCGATCTGGGAGAAAGAAACTTTAAACGTTGGTAGACCAACTGCCTGTGTTATCTGAAAGACAAAACTCACTCACACACAATCGACTAGTTTCTCTCCCTAGCAAGCTGCTCCTGTAATTGTCACCTGGCCTACTACTTTATATGGAAATCCAGATAACCCGGCCTCAGTACCCGGTAGATGTTACAGTGATTAATTGACCACCACCTCGAGAATAAGGGGCAGGAAGCAACGGGATCCCCACACCGGGCTATCAGATGTTAGAGACGCTGAAGTGTGCAGGCAAGCTAAACTAACCACGAGGCAGCGGCGAAAAGCTCTCTGACTGGTGCTCGCGAGCAGACCGCTCACACAGCCGTTGACTCTTTGGATTTTTTCTTGTCTTTCTTGCCAAACGACGAAAAGAAACCCTTCTTCTTTTTCTTCTCCTTCTTCGACTCTTTGCTGTCGTTCTAAAAAACACCATAACACTCACCATAATACGCACTGACACCGTTCACAACTGCACACAACTTGAGTACAGCAAACAGTTTCAGATCTAAGTGACTGCAGACCACCAACAGTTCGACTGTGAAACAGTCAGACAGGCACCTAAACGGTAATAGTACACGGCATCGGTACTTTAACTATGGAACTATCAGCTTTTAGTTAGGTTAGTTCCTTAGATTTAAGCTACGGTAAAAGGCTAAAAATTGGTTTTACTTACACTGAATTAGGTTTCCGCCTCAAACCTTGCCCTCATATAAACTTTAACAGTTGAACCTCACCACTAAGTTTTGATAAAATTGCAAAACGAACATCCTGTACTACTCCAACCTACCTAGCAGACATGGACAAGGAGGCTAACGATGAGTTGGCCTATTTTAACGGAAACTAGACCAATTTGTGTATGATAAATGTACTAAATGTTGTGTATACACAAACACCAGTACATCACCCTTTCAACCCTCTCAGTCGACGCCACTCCTCAGGGTTTCAAAATTCTACCCATACACCCCGTCTGGGTGCGCTACTGCACATGGGTACTATATGGCGTATTACCATAACTGTAGAATTGAGATGGCAAAAGGAACTGATGGATTAGCAGACTGAAATGAAACTCACCAAGGGTTCCTCATCGGATGCTGCCCTTCCGTCAGTCTCAACAGAGGCAGATTCTGAAATAAGCAGACAGGGTTTAAGACTGGGAACGGGACAGCAAAGACTGCTAGAGAAAGGCTACGACAAATGCAGCACCAGGGCATTGTTCAATTATGTAGATGACTCTGCTAGCACTACAGTCACTGGCCAAACCACCAGATCAGAACCAAACATAGCGACGTCGGCTTTCGCAACCGTTCAGCAGACACATGAGAACAAGTTTGGACGGAAAAGAAAGCCGACTCGTAAAAGATTAGAAAGGAAGGATGCAAACAAACGTAAAACAAACACTTACGGTCGTGCTTTTTTCTGTAAAAACGTTCCGACTTGCTGCGTTGAAACAGTCCGCCGCTACTTGACGCTACAGAAACAAAGCACACATGCAACAAACACACTGATCATATGCAGGTGATTAAAACCAGGTGTTAATTAATTAAGTAATTAATTAATAAAATGCACACCCAAAGCCAACTCTACCAATAATGCACTTAATTAACAGCAAACTCCTAACGAAACCAGAGGGCGGGGCACAATCGCACGAGACACAAATCAAGCATGCAAGCGATTTGCAGTCATAGGAGGGTACTGAGGCTCGGTCAGCCTTGGGCATGTTTGTTTCCCCTTCAAATACGAACAAAACTAGCCCCAAAGTATCTTAGCGCAACTCACGTTGTTTCGGCTTCTCGACCACGCGAGTCGTCGGCTGACTGGTCCGCTCGTCAAAGGTGGTCTCTCTGGACTTTGCACCTAAGGCATGCCGGGCATAGAACATGTACGGAATAAGTGAGGTGGGAGAGTTAAGACGGCAGACTAGCCATGCACCGAGCACATGCACTAAGCACGTTACGCCCACCAACCAGCCACATAGCAGCTCTACCTGCACCGGTTGTGGTGGTGGTGGCCTGCGGGGACTTGTGCGGCTGCGGCTGCGGCGACTCTGTAGAGCTCTCCAGCAGCTCCCTATGCTCACGGGCAGCCTGCATCAAGGAGGCCGTGTCTGTAAAACCGCCACCTAGTTAACAGCCTCTCTCTCTCCCCATTGTTAGTTCAAGCAGCCAACCACAGTCACCGCCAACAAGAAGAAGGTAAGTGAGTGGCTGGTAGGTAAAGCCTCACCTCCGCCGGGACTGTCGATGTCTGAGGCAGGGGTGGCGGGGGCGGCCGGCTGCTTCTCGGGGGTGGAGGTTTTGTTGGTCTTGGCAGCCACGTCCTGCATGTACTTCTCGATGTCTTCCGGCGTTTCAGAAGAGAACGGGTTGGGCGCGTACATTTGGCGGTAGACCTGCAACCAACCACAAGCCTCGAAGGCGCTGACCCGACTAAAGCAGCTTTTCGCTCTACTTGTGCGTTGTGCTGGAAATCTCGCTCGATTATTCCTTTGCTGGCCGTTCCAATCGTCACAACGCGGTCGCCGGCAAGGCCACTCAGTTCAGCATCCTAGACACACTTTATGTTCAGTGTGCCCATACATGGGCCGGAAAAATCCGGAGGGGGGGGTAGGAGGGGGGAGAAGACCTCGGGGGGGGGGGGGGGGTCCCCCGAAAAAAGGCAAAAAAAAACGCCTATTTTGCCTTAAATAAGCGAAAATTTCTCCCTCCGGGAGGGGGGGTGGGGGGGTTAGCCGGCGAGGGGGGTATGGAGTATGTTTGGACGGCCGAGGGGGGTATGGCCGGCCGAGGGGGAGGGGTATACCCCCCCTTACCCCCCCGGCCCATGTATGAGTGTGCCCGACAATGAGAGCCCTCCTCCAGGTAAGCTTTACTAAGAATGACAGGAGAAAACGAACGTACCGATAAGTTGGACATTTTATTGTGGGTTTATAGGCGTGACCCCAGTTCCGATTTTCCCCATTTCAGACTTTCGTAAAAATTAGCTTTTTTTCACCATATTTCGAGATACTTGATTCATCTGAATCTGGCCTAAGTCGGGTGGGGGACAGACCCCCTGTTGCATGTATACCTTTGAGTGAGGAATGTTTGTTAACATACAAGAAACATGTAGAACCGTTATGTTGCACGATTATAAAATAACTGTTTACTTTCCTAAGAAAGTCGGAAATACGGAAAATCGGAACTGGGGCATCGAAGTAGGGAAGGTCGGAACGGCGTTAAACCGGGTTTTTACTCACAAACTCAATATTGAGTGTCCCCTCTGTAGGCGTCACGAACAGCTTGAAGATGAGCAAAATATGAAGACAGAAGTAAAGTGACTACTCATCTTTAAGCTGTCCGTGACGCCTACAGAGGGAACGCTCAGTATTGAGCTTGTAAGTTTAATAAACCGACAATGACTACTCATCGCTACTTTGCGCATGCTAGTTTGCTGTGGACAAGTGTGCTATCCTGTACAAGAGACAGAACCAAGCAATCTTGTCATAGTGGTGTGGCGGTCAGCTACAGTAGTTACCAAGGCGTTCCGACTGCTAAGCACACTAGCCAATTTTTCTCTATCTTCAATTTACAGCAGAATTTTTGATCTAGTTTTTGTTTGGTGCACGCAAGCAACAGAAATAAGACAACTACAACTGGTGATTCGAAACGATTTTTCATTAGTGAATGTGAACGGCTTACCCGCATGTAGTGGAAAAGCGTGTTACCTTCATTTGAGCCATTTCTTCGTAAGTCACGCCCTCAAGCACGTGAGATCTAGGTCCGGCAGAAATTTCTCCTTCCCTTCGCTTTTCCTTAATAGCTTTCTGTTTTTCTTTGAACTCTTTAGAATTCAGTCCTGCCACAGGCGAAAACTGATGAGGAGAGGCGATCTTGACCGGAGTTGAGTGCACCGGACTTGTGGGATCTTGCACCCACTGAAACTGTTTCTTAAGCACACAACCAACTAAACAACCTTGGCGCGTCAGCAAAAATTCGTCATCCAATCACAATGAGTGAGGTGCAGAAATTATCATTATTTGCTGACGTACCGATCAAAACTACTGCAAAATATAACTGAAAGTGTAGAAAGGCCAGACGAGCCATAGGCCTAGAGGCAATGCACCCATTTTAAGCAAGCAGAGCACCGAATGAACAAGCAACAGGTTTTTGTGTGTGTAGCAGTGCTGCCAACCCATTGCCGCTGCTATCAAGCTAAAGACTAAATGCTGGCTGGCTCCTAATCCTTACGTGATTGACACCTCCACTGCTAGTCGAAGGGTCGGCAGACTTCGATCTCATTATCCACTGCAAACCGAACGGTGCACGGCCGCAATAACAATAAGGTGCAGAGTGAGCGTTTGTGCCATTTTCTTTTACGAACACCGGTACTAACCAACCTTGGTGATTTTCTTGGGTTTGTCGGTGCCGGACTCGAGGAATTCCACTTTCTGGTAGGCGTTGGGGGAGTTGAGCCATCTAATGCGCTCCTGCTCTTTGCGCAGCAAAGACAGACGGTGCGCTGCCACTGCGTCTGTGTCGGTCTCGTCCAACGTTCCGAAGGCAGAGGCGCTGGGCGGAGTCTGCACTTCGCTCTGTGCTGCACCCGCTGATAAGGCCGTCGTCCTTAGAATTGCCTGGCGGTACAAATGACCCGATCGAAAACCCTAAAACCGTCCGTTATGCTCCGAATGGAAATCTGTAGGGCAGATAAGTCGATCATTCGATTTATACCATAATACCTATTTATTTAGAAGTAGTGGGCAGCTCTCTCAGCCACAACTGAGAAAAAAGTTGCAATCCGCTGCTAAGAAATTTTTGATATTGTCTTGTCAATGACTATAGTTACCGCTTTGGAAATCACACTATGTCCTTTTGAGAGAGCAGATTTTACGAACATAAATAAACTGAGTTAAACTGAACCAAGTTTTTCGGCAAAAAATTCAAACTGTTATAAATACAGTTTACGGTAATGTGAACGGAAAAGGATGCAAAGCTACCAAATTTGATTTATGCTGTCTGAATTACTATGAAGCTTCTTACAGTCAGGCACTTAACGCCGTTTATGGTACCGACACCATATAAGGTACCATATGGCACCTTATATGGTGTCGGTACCATAAACGGCGTTAAGTGCCTGACTGTCTTAGCACAATGCTCATGTATGAAGCCAAAGATGGTATGATCTACATCAGCCAAAGAAGCCTGAACACGTACAGCATTATCCAGAACTCTCATCCATGCTTCCCACTCAAGTTCGCCGACTCTCCAGTTTACGGCACCTTTCTGGGGACTACGCGCAACACCTCCGCCGCCAGACTGCGCCGTCTGATAAGCTTTCTTCACCGCCAGATCATCGGGAACCACCAAATTCTCGATACCTGCTCTAGCTGCTCGAATCTACAACCGAACCGTATCTCATAATACATTAGTCTACAATTGAAGCGTTCAGACGATCAACTGCCTCAGCTCAGGCACATTTTTTCGGATTTCGTTTTGAGTTATTTATATCGAAATACTTCGGACAGCGTAGACCACCTGTGCAAGTTTGCAGTCAACTCAGTCAGTACAGTAATGTGACCAGTCGAACCTGTCTTGCTCCAAAGTGATTAAGTCAACCGGAAAATTCTCTACTCTGCACCATACATGGGACGAAAAAATCTATATGGTGGTATGAGTTGGCCAGGAAGGAAGAGGTAAGCCAATTTAACAAAAAACATCGAAATATCCCTGCAAAGTTGTCGATTTTCCTAAAACTGCTAAACTTTTCGGCAAGAGGGCCAGGGACAGCGAGGGATAAGGTAGGCCCTTGGCCCATGAACGCTCTAGACACGCACGTGGGTACAGTCATTTTACCTTATCTCTACATCATGATACACCTAACGGACATAGTACTGGGCCCGTATTCATAAAACAATTTAGGACGTAGGATTTCTTAAATCTGGCCGTTTAGGACGCCGCGCGGGCCGTAGGACAATTCATAAAACTTTGCTTAGGATGGCCGCTCTTAGGAAATCCTACGGTGTAGGACGAAAACCTTAGGTAGGTCGCGAGCTACCTACGGCCGCTTAGGACGTAGGTTTTAGCGTGCGTTGCATGCGATAAACACTCTTGGTTGCCTGTCTACCAATATCTTGGCTAGAAAACATAATTATAAACTTGAAATTAGTAGTAAACATTTATATAGTCATGTATTCATTGAAAATGAAGTGTTCTTAGCTTTTTACTTTCATACCCGTTTGCTCTGTATTATTGAAAAAAACGGCTAAATTACGGTTACAGAACAGAAATGATTACTTCTAGACTCAAACTTGGGCTTCCGGTCGGTGCCAACAACAAAATATGAGTCAGGTTTGAATTTCCCTCCTAAACATGTCGTGTGGCGGTGGCTCAAACCGCTAATAAAAGGCGCTTAGGATTTCCTACGAGTATGATATCCTAAACTGTTTTATGAATAATCCTATCATACGGCGTAGGATGTCATACTCGTAGGATATCCTACGGCCAAATAGGACGTCCTAAGCGCCTTAGGTTGTCCTAAGCTTAGGATATTTTTATGAATACGGGCCCTGGTGCCATAATGAAAGAAAGTGTGATAATACACATGGTGCCCCTACCGCCACACTTGGAGCAATACGTGGAACCAGTACCAATATGTTGTTGAGTAACTAACACTGAAGTAAGGCGGCTGATTTTTCACGGATATCTGAACTTTCGGAGTAAACTAGGACTCTATTATACCTACGCACGAAGACTTTTAGTTGGCACATGCAACGCTAATCGGATTTAACCAGACACAACTGTATTGGAATTGTCCGAGTCTGGCTACCCTGACAACCTAGTGAGTTAGCTGGACAAGCACAGAGACAGAAGAGACAAAAGACAAAGACGGAAAGGGCACCTGCTGTTCGCATGCTTGAATCAAGTTGCGAGTAAGAAACAAGGCCTCTTCAATGGTTTCGCCGCAGACGAGGAAGCCGTCCCCGCGTAGAAACAACACCTGTAAGCCAGTTAAAGAGACCAGTGTTAGCTGTTGTAAGGCAGTCTAGCCTAGCACATGGGACCAGTGACCCCCAACCAAACACAAAAACAGATAGACAACTGAACAGACGAACAAGAGTGACCAATGAGAGAACAAAAAGTTAGTAAGTGCCAGTCGCTGAAAACCGAACATCGAATAAACAAAAACGCGTGCAATCAAGCTTTACGAATAGGCAAATCTCTGTTACGACCTATTTTTCATGTCGCCAATTGTAGTATTGCACAAAAACACCGAGGGCTGCAATGATAAATCGTTCAACAAAGGGACCGGTGTTTACACGCCCAAACATAGGCAGACACGCCTGCTATCGCGCCAGTTTTTGTAGCCAGGCACATACCTGCGTCTCGCAAGCGTTCACTAGATTCCAGGCTAGATGAAAGGCCTCTTCGACGGTGCGGCCACACGCCACGAAACCGTGGTTTCTCAGCAGCATCACCTAAACCAGCCATCACGACACCTACGTTGTAACTGAACCGCAACTTAAAACACAGTCAAAGAAAAAACTTAGGCCAAAATTAATGACAGATCGTAATCAAATAAGTAAATCGAGTGGCCTATGTAGCTCTTCAGTTCCCTCCCTCCGTTGCTTAACCCTTTAGAAATCACTCCTTAGGCGAACGCCAACTGTTTGCCTATACTCTAAACAAATTAGTGTTAGTCTTGAGATAACACCTATACCGGTGCAAACACATGAAGAACAAAATCGTTCGGGACCTATTTTGCATTTTGTGTTGGCGCTTCCAAAGCAACTGGGGTATATTCGAAAGGGTTAGGCAGATGCAGAATCCAGAGGCCGGAGTACCTTGTTGGTCGGTCCGAGATCATCGACAATCGACTGTCGTTCGTTGTCGTCGTTGACAATTCCCTGATAATTATGATAGCTGACAGGTCCTATCAACATGGCTTCCTGACACAGCGGCAGAAAGCCACACTTCATGGCCGAGACCTAGACACAGACTACTTGGACAAGCGGGTCCACCACTGACCAACTGACTGACCGCGCCAACGACAGCCGTGTGCATATGGATAATGCATCTGACGTCGGGTCTGGCTTGGTGAATGGTGGAGTGGAGCACGTAGCCGGCATCGTTAATACCCATATTAGTGGTGCCAGTGTCGAGAATCTCTCCGTCCAACTTTACTTTAATCAACGAAGCAGCGCTGATCTCGTGATACAACAGACCGAACGGATTGATCAACAGCTCGTCTGACTCCGCACTCAGTCTCAGCTGAAACCAAACTGACTTACATCATAATTAGCACGCAAAAAATTGTAGCCGGTCGGTGGGCACGACCTGGCAGGCGAGTGTAGAAACAAAAAGAAAAAAGTCACATAATCCGGACTCTTAAAATTTGGGAGGGTGGCCCGCTTACCAAAATAACTGCCCGATTTTGTCATTTGACCAAAAAACCTCCGAAAATTTGTAAATTTCCAAAGTCCCCAATTTTCCTACTAGAAGGCAAGGAGACAAAGACGGGAGACGGTCATTTCGGTGCCGACGTTTCGGTGCCATTCATTTCGGTGCCAGATCATTTCGGTGCCGGTTCATTTCGGTGCTGATTCATTTCGGTGCCGGTTCATTTGGGTGCCATTCATTTGGGTGCCTCACAAAAATGTTTGGTAACTTGGTTTAAATCAAATGAATGCTGTTTTATATACTGTATTTATTGCCACGGAGGCACTCAGTCACATGACGAGACACAGAGCTTTGGTGCGAGGGGGCGGGTTTCAGGCAAGCTGCTGGTCCAGTATGCCGTCACGAACTTGTTGGCACAAGCGTAGCCGTACAACAGGTTGTGCAAATTACGAGCAGATCTAGGTACCAAGCCCAAGACGACCGGGACGGCCAATATGCGTGTTCTCCACATAATTGTTGTTGTTGATAGCCGCCATCCAGCTATAGCCCCAAGAAAGCGGCCGTAGCAATTGGGTCGGTCCATAAGTCCTGAACCGTCATAGGAGGAGTAGGTCTGGTTGCACAGCCAAATACATGTAGGTGGCTGGTAGTGTGCCGTTCGAGGTTGCAGTCAGGACACAGCTCCGAAATGTCGGGGTACAGGCGGTGCTGATAAGAGCGTAGGAACCCACTGCATCCCGAGCGTAGCTGGGCCAGAGTAGTGCGCACCTTTCTGGACAGAGTGGCTTCAGATGTGTTGATTGGTGGGGGCTCAGTCAGCAGAACCGTGTCCAGAAAGTCTGTGTCTTGTCATGTGACTGTGTGCCTCCGTGGCAATAAAGATGGGTAGCTTAGCTAGTCCATTATAATACAGTATAGCATTCATTTGAAACCAAGTTACCAAACATTTTTTGTGAGGCACCCAAATGAACGGCACCCAAATGAACCGGCACCGAAATGAATCAGCACCGAAATGAACCGGCACCGAAATGATCTGGCACCGAAACGTTGGCACCGAAATGAACGGCACCGAAACGTCGGACCGAAATGACCCCAACCCGACAAAGACCGATGACGGGGTAGAAGATTCAGTGAATAGTATATTCCCAAGTCTGGGAAACTCCACAAATCGATAAAAAGCTAGTACACCCGTGGAATTTTTGGCATTTGCAGTGGGAACCGTGGGGAAATACACGTCTAATTAGTCAGTAGAAAATCAGACGGGCAATCTGAGAATAATGCAGCAAGATTTCGGGTTAGGAAACAGAGGAGAGGCTTACAGTGATGTGATTATAAATTCCCTGCGACCACTGGAAAAGGTCGACTAAGCGATAGAGCGAGGCCAGTTTATTTCTGAGAATTCTTTCCTGTTTCGTGTACTTGCTCTGCTCACTGCCTCGCAGGTCGGCGATCGGTACGATAGCTTGCGAGCCTAAAAAACCAGCCATCAGTCAGTCAGTTAGACTTTAGGCCGGCCGCAAATCCCAGCCCCTTCCGGCGCGTCAAACTGACGTCTGGACCGGCCCAGATTTTATTATCGAAGCCGAGCGGCGTTCCGTGCAGATCGATTCATGGACGAACTCAAAAACAATGACCGGCATCGGCAATGCAGAGCAGAAAAAAATCGGACGGCTCACTGATTCCGTGCAGGGTGGCGGCAGCCATCTGGCCTTTGGGCAGTATCAGTTCAGACAACTTGTCCAGCGACTGCAACCGCTCGGCCGAATCGTTGCCATGCGTCTGCTCGTGAATGACCAGCTGCTCCAGCTCCTTCCGAAACGGCTTCGACTCCAGAATCTCTCTGACCCGCTTTCGCCTCTCCATCTCGCTCAAATCTTCCTGAAATTACTTGCTCGTCTCTTCACAAGTCCCAAAACCACCCGCAACTACGAATCCAATAACCGCCTAAGAAGACCAATTGTCAGGAGTTAGTAAGAACAGGCAACAAAACCGGTTCACTACTAACTCGTAGACAGATGGATATTTAGCTGCGGCAACTGAGATATTTATATGCCAAACACACCACTAACTCCAGACTAACTAAGCACCTTTGTACTCTGACATATATAAACTTGGCTTTTGTATAACCACTTATGTGCATATATGCAACAGGAGGTTTGGGTTGAGGTTGCCCTTATCCCACAACCGGCAGATGCCAAATCCATAGATCGGGGTGTGACCTCACTCACAGAGACTATTTTTCCACTCAATTATGATTTTTCTGGGCCAATTTTTTTGCATTTTTTACAGTTTCAAGCATTCAAATCATACATGGCCCGTAGAGGTTGGAGAGTATAAAATCGCTTTCCCAAAAAAACGCCAAAAATTTTGGATGGGTATGGGCGGGCGAGGGGGGTTGACCGAATTTTTCTGTTTTTCGGGCGTCGAATTTCTCTTAACAAAAGGTCGTCAAAACTTTCGGGGGTCGGGACGGGCGTGCGCCTGCCGGGGAGGGGGTAAACCCCGCTCATCCCGGCCCACGTATAATGAAAATTGGTGAAACTGTCTGAAAAGCAGCATTCATGAAAATATTAGTACTTTCTAGCACTCTACCCCACCAAATTTGCACTCAATCCATTCCGATCTGTCTGTCCCTACCCCCTTCAGCGGACCTGCTACATATGTATTTGTGTGGGCGACCAGGCAGGAGTATAGTAACACACAACAAAAGTGGACATAGAAAGGCAACTGTAATGTAGACTTGCACAGAGTGCTTTACCAATGTTTAATGATGCTATCAACTTACTTTTCCCTATTTTATAAAATTAGACCACTTCTCACACCTTCGCGTTTTTTCTCGGTAAATTTATTCGATAAATCTTCAAGAAACTTCACCGCCAAAAATATTGCCATGTATATTTTCAGTAGCGTCTGATAGTGATTTTGCCGCAAAAACAATCGACTTATCTGTTCCAATTGCACGTGTACAGGTTATATGAAATAGTGAAATTAATTGAAACGCCTATATTTATTGTTGGTACAGCGCGTCACGAGACGGGAACATCGTATAAGCAATTGATGCGTAACCAAAAGACTTTGTTATCCAACTATCCGCAACGCAACCCCAAACCATTACAAAATAGCCAAACTGACATTAAACGTTAACCGATAAAAGGGCCTATTTAACGCAAACACAAAAATTGACTTCAGATGAATTTGCCAACATTCGTTTTCGTGCATGCAGAACGGCAACCATACATGTAACAGGGGGTCTGGGGGTCTGCCCCCCACCCGACTTAGGCCAGACCCCCCGGATGCCCACCCGAGACGATTTCGCCGCCCCCGCCCCCCTCCGATTTTTCTGGCAAGTAAATTTTTGAGCAAATTTTTGCAATTTTTTACAATTTCAGACACAAAAATTGCCAAAGTCGCCTGCAAAACAGCACTTTTTAGCTGTACATTATTTCAGCCCAAATTAGCGATTTTTAGCCCAAAAATTGCGATTTTTTCGATTTTTGAGCGTTTTTTAGTGCCGTACCCCCTCCCAAAATTTTGGCTCAGACCCCGCCCCCGGCCGGCGCCAGACCGCCCCCAACCCCCCTTCCCCTTCGGCGGATGACCTGTTACATGTAGGACTG
Source organism: Sabatieria punctata (assembly GCA_030248155.1). Lineage (NCBI taxonomy): Eukaryota > Metazoa > Nematoda > Chromadorea > Araeolaimida > Comesomatidae > Sabatieria > Sabatieria punctata. The sequence goes on from JASANB010004049.1 coordinate 43,789, forward strand.
CAACACAAAACGATCCAACGTCGAAATTAACTGCCATTGTCTGAGAGAAATAGTCAAAAGCCGTTTAGAACGAATTTCAACGAAAAAAGTTAACACTTATATTTTGAAAATTTTCTGATAGCTTGACTAACGGCTAAGAATATCCAGGTTCAGGTTACGTTTTTTCTATTACTCGACTGCTTATCGTAGAGCTTCCTCGGCGTTGAAATCAATAACCAAACTGTAATAAAATTTATTGAACCTCTTTAAGCGAAAAACTGCACTATTCCGTGAACAGACAAATTCTGACCATTCTCTCAGACAATGGCATTTAATCCAACAGCTATGATTCCTCCAGCACGGTTGGCAAGCGTTGCCGTGTGTTTGGCGACCGGTGGGACAGAGAGCATCGACTAGCAGGGCACTAACCTTAATAACTGCAGGCCGTTGTAAATCCCTAATGTATTCCGGATCGTCAGGGTCGAAGGTGCCGGCGCGGCCGGCTGTAGTGGTACCATTGGTCACCGGTCCATTTTGCTCTTTTCCAGGCATGGCTCAGCGATTTGGGCGGCAGCACCCACACCAGCAGGCACGAGCGGAAGTCTGAAACTGTGGTGGAGGTTGTAGAGCGAGGAGGTTAAAAAGCCGAACACGTACTACGCGTTCGGGGTGGGCTGTCCGCGCAAAAACGCGCTGCGCTATGTGACAACAAATACGCAGCAGATGAGCTCAGTGCCCGGCCTTAAAAATGTGTGTAACATCAGAGCGGCGCAAACGAGTCGGTGCGAGCGAGAGAGAAGAGCGCAGATAAGTTTTAGCTACGGCCCGCCGCCAAACTATTGGACCATCGATCCAACCGAGCGCCCGTTTATGAACGGATTAGAAAGTGTGTGCAGCTATAAGTTCACCTGCCCACCCCACCCACCCACCGCAGTTTAGAGAGGGAGCGAGAGACATGGAAACGAAGAGTGGGGTGTTGGTGGCAAGCCGTAAAAGTGAAAAACCGGACAAATGAGAGAAGCGCGCGCTGCAGCCAGTGATAGGAGACCAGTTGTGTGCACAATTTTGAGTGTATAATGCTAATTCAAGGCGACGCCGGGCCGGCACACAAAACGACGGCAACATGCCGCAGAAGCGTCCCCATCGCGGCTCTACTACTATTGATTCAGCGGGCCATGTGCTAACGCTAAAAAACACCAACAGTCAAATGGAAAATAAACGGGCCGGCGGCTGGAGATGAGCGACGGCCGCCGCCAGCAACAAGCCATAATTTGACTGAACGCAAAATATATTGCAAACAGTTAAGCCAATTTTTGCATCCAAAACCAACCATATTGGCCCCTAAAAGGCAATCAGGGCGCGTCGAAGGACGACTACAACCCTCAATTTCAATGCAGCCAGTTGGGCAGAACTTTGAAGAGGCCACCAGCAGACACAGCTTTGTTTCCAACCGAGCAGACTATATTCGCCTCTTACTGTGCAGTGGATTTGAGAGCGGCAGACCTGTCGAAGCGAAATGAAGATCAATCGAAGCAGAAAAAAGCGTTGCCGGTTGTGGCGGGGCACCGGCACTTTGCGGCTATTAGGCGACAGCAGCTCGACGAAACAATTGGTGCGACGCGGAGGAACGGCCGGCCACGCAAAGAAAAGCATCGATTTTGCTTTCGAGCCTTTGTTTGTAGGGCAGAATGCCGCCCAGCCGATTTCAATTCGACTGGCACCGTCTTCTAATATGCATATGTTGTGAGCGTTAATTGTGTTGCAACGATCAAATAAAGCCTAATGGACGGGCCCGGGCCGAACAGCGGCATCATTGCGCTTCTGAGAGCGCTAAGTGACCAATGGGCTGACTGACCGCTCGCTGCTCTGTTGTTATTTACCGACAAAACAGGGCGAGTGCCCTGCAAAAAATGCACATCACAGAGGGGCTGGCTGGCCAGACACTGGCAGCCGCCGCTCGGCAGTAAACCTACGCGATGGCACACACTCGAACGCACTATAATAGCGCCGAGACAGCGCGAGATCAAAACTACTGGCCTGTGGCAAGATATGGCAACTAACTAATAACGGTCAGTGCATGTAGGGCAGCGCTAGATTAGTTTGTGTGTCGTAAAGCGCTATTTTATATAGTCCATAGCCTGTGGTAGGGGCGCCACTGAACCAGTGATCGAATTAGCCCGGCCCTTTGCAAAAGGAAACGGAGACTGGGCAGACGCCACTCTAAATCGATACACACAACACTGACTGACTGACTAGACTAGACACTAACTTGCCATCACTTGACACTGTCCTGTCCTCACTATCTCACCACAACATCTTCCTAATCCCCCAACACCTGCAAACTCTAATCAAACAAATCACTAGAGCGTCGTGTAAATAAATAAATAAACCCTGCCAACATATGGTTGCATGCACTAATCAAGAAAAAGCACTTCACTGGTGCGGTATTGCTTACAACACTATACATACCCCAGAGGCAACACCTAACATGGACCAAGGCACGCCACCGCCGAGCCAGGGGGACAACATATGGGACGAAAAAAGGAAGCAATAACGGCATGGAGAAAGCGCAGAACTGAATCAACATATGGTTACATGCACTAATCGCTAATTTTGGACCAAACAGAGTCGTATCTCTACAGGCCAATTCTGTCAGGATCAGCGAATTACCGGAATAACTAAAAAAAATTACTTGCTAGAAAGATCGGATGGGAGTCGGATAAATGGTCTTGGGGACGATCGGGAAGGGGTGGTCTAAGCAGGGCAGCAGACATCCATTGTTATACTATCTCTGTACCGTTTCGCTGATCCCCAGGACATAGCTTTCTGACACGGCCAAGTACCGATGGGACTATTGAACATCCCCACACTCCAAACCGCCCATATGCTTTATTGTACTTACTCAGTAATTATGGTTTAAAAATAGAGGTCCACGAATTGACAGGTGAGCATAGGATAAGAGGTTAATACATGCGCAAATTAGTGTTTCAATTGTAGATGCATTTAGGTAAAATTTTCTTTGAAAATGAGCCTAGCCTATCCTAGAGTAGCCGATCTGCCCCTCTCCGTTCGTCCCGCCTCCCCTTACCACATATTCCCCAAGCTTCTTCGCTCCAACACCTTGCTGCCATGGATCCAGCGTTGGCGGCAGAATCCCAGAGCTTGGCCATACCACCGCTACCGACGTTCCCCAGTCCACGGGGACCCACTTGACACACTCCCCCAAAGGTAGCCATCACAAAGCTGTGCCTCCGCGTTTTCCCCACCGCGCACTGGCTCCACCGCCTTCACTGTAACCCCTCCCTTCTCTACCTGTGGTAACCTTGAAACCATCCAGCACTGTTGACATGAACTGTCTGATTGACGTCCTGGCCGCCATCCACTGCATCTAACTCAACAACTCCATATCCTCTCCTCACTCGCTCCCTCTCATCCTCATACATGGGCCGCGGGGGTAAAGTGCTGGACTCTCGTGAGTAATTGACTGTGTAAACGCATTATTTGGGTGATTAAGAAAAGTAAGGTATTGTTAAATTCGGCAAAAGCCAGAGCTTTTAACCAGGGCAATAATTTGGATTTAGGTGTAGATGGCAGCTGTAACAGCTACGAAACGCGGTTTTTTCGAGTTTCTGCTTTGTGCTGGCACTGGCCGCAAGCGAGACATGCAATTGGTGTCATATGAAAGCCAGCGAAAAATCTTATCTAGCGAGGTGGCGTGCTCTTTATAATTCGGCTTGGTTTGCTTTCAGTGGAACAAAATGTGCGAGGGTTTGGGCCGTCGTGTGTATTAGCATAGAGAAAATTTTAAGAAAGTAGTTGCTATGCGCTGGCTCAGGAACGAATCAATATTGCTGGAAATTGTTCCTAGGGTAAATCATACCTGAAATTTTCATTTCTGAAGTGTGCTTGCTGAAACAACAAGCCGTTTTCGAGTTATTGCATTTTTTAAAAAATTTAAAAATTTCATCGCGTCGCGCAATATGAACAAACTTAAAATCATAATTTTTTAAATTGACATTTGCAAAGCAAGAACAAACCCTAAACTTATTAATAAAAGCAAAAAACCGCAACCGAATCGGTTAGAAATCACGCCAGAATTTTTACAATGTAAAAACCGAAAACACGCACGCGCTTCATAAGGCGTTTTCGATTCCACAGCACGGACTTCTGTGCCCATACCTAATAAGGGTCAGTGCAGTTAGTTATAGCACAATCAACTTATAGCACAGCTGTGCAGTTACGTATAGGGATGCAACCGAAGTTCGGTATTACTCGGTATGAACCGAATAATTCGGTTACAAAAATAATACAATTTTTATTTCATCCAATTCATTCGTTCTTTTCTTTTTCTTCTTTGGGGAGATCACTTGAATTGCAAATTTTTAACTCAGACGACCTAATGTGGTATCAAATAACTGCTGACGATCTCTTGATTATTATTTTACACATCAACCTCAAATTACTGCATGCTATATTCAGCTTTACCTCAGATACGTGTTTTTGGTCTCGGAACAAATCCTGTAAAACGTGCGCACCCAAACTGTAAGTCTGTAATAAATGTGACCTAATGCGGTATCAAACAACTGCTGATGACTTCTACATTATTATTTTGCGCACCAGCATATCCACAACAAATTACTGCATGCTATCTCAGTCAGATTACGCGCTCTAGTCATATCGCTTTACTTCGTCTATTATCGGCCGATTTCCCCCGGAACCCCACTTAGAAAACTTGCTATAAATTCATACGTACATTCGTGCGCAAGGCCGGATTGGTAGAGCATTACCCTAGCTACAGAATTAGCACAGTTAGAAAGATTGGGATCAAACCCCAAGACGGTGGCCCTTTTTAAAGGACGAAAAAATGCGCCACCACGTCCACTTACTAAAACAATCGTAGCATTTGAGTCCTCCGACAGATATGTCTGCCCAAGAGTGTATGAGTAGATATGACAATTTGCTATCGATTTAGCATAAGATAACAGTCTTCATCAAAGCCCCAGGACGGTGGCCCTTTTTAAAGGACGAAAAAATGCGCCACCACGTCCACTTACTAAAACAATCGTAGCATTTGAGTCCTCCAACAGATATGTCTGCCCAAGAGTGTATGGGTAGATATGACAATTTGCTATCGATTTAGCATAAGATAACAGTCTTCATCAAAGCCCCAGGACGGTGGCCCTTTTTAAAGGACGAAAAAATGCGCCACCACGTCCACTTACTAAAACAATCGTAGCATTTGAGTCCTCCAACAGATATGTCTGCCCAAGAGTGTATGGGTAGATATGACAATTTGCTATCGATTTAGCATAAGATAACAGTCTTCATCAAAGGCCCAGGACGGTGGCCCTTTTTAAAGGACGAAAAAATGCGCCACCACGTCCACTTACTAAAACAATCGTAGCATTTGAGTCCTCTGACAGATATGTCTGCCCAAGAGTGTATGGGTAGATATGACAATTTGCATAAGATAACAGTCTTCATCAAAGCCCCAGGACGGTGGCCCTTTTTAAATGACGATCATCACTGCGAAAAAATAAGTATTCTAGGTCATCTTTTGAAAGATAGCTACCAATTTTACTGAGTGAGTAGGCCTACCTTAGATGCATATATTGACCCATTTACTTTCAAAGATCCTTGAACAACAAATTAAAATTAATTAAACAAACGGAAAAAAGAAAAATGTGCGATTTCGACTACCCCTTACTAAAACAATCGTAGCATATAACAGTCTTCTTCCAAGCCCAAGGACGTGGTCCTTTTTAAACGAAAGTCATCACTATGAAAAAAATAGAAAAAAGAAGTTTTCTCAGTCATCTTTTGAACGATAGCTACCACTTTTACTATGTGGGTAGGCCTACCTTAGATGCATACTTCGGCGCATCTATCTTCAGAGATCCGTGAACAACGCATTAAAAAATATAAAGAATGAAAATGCGCGATTTAGACACACCTTACTAAAACTTCGGTAGCATTCGAGCCTGCCAACAGATATGTCTGCCCAAGTGCACATGGGTAGATATGACCATTTGCTATTGATTAAGCATAAACATAACAATATTCGTCCAAGCCCAAGGACGGTGGCCCTTTTTAAACAAAAAATGGCCAAAAATTATCTGCACTTAAAACACTAATCGGCGCAAGTAGTGATCTCCCTATCTTCTTTCTTTTTGGCAGTTAGTAGTTTACGCGGTAATATGGATTCGGACCCCCGGACCCCCGGACCCCCACCGAATTCGGACCCCCAGCCTGGTACGGAAAAATGGTTCTTAAGATTCGGAACCCCACCTGGGCCGTAGTTTAAAATTCACGAAATTTATTTGGAAAATTATGGGGCACATTTGGACACCTCGGTACGCGGACCATTCCCCCCATCCACCGAGCACCCTAACTTTAGGCCTCAGTTTCAAGCTGCAATTCAAGTTTCTTCCGGTACCAATTTTCACTTTATTTCTTCTATTTTAGTGTATGATCTCTGCTGTTCTTCCGGTACCAATTTTCACTTTATTTCTCCTATTTTAGTGTATGATCTCTTCTGATCTTCCGGTACCGATTTTCACTTTCTTCTTCTATTTTAGTGTATGATCTGTGCTAGTGCGTCTGGTCGCAAATTCTCTCTGGTAGATTGGAGTACGGACGCAACTCTGTTCGGGCACTTTATACTTGATTCGATATTGCCGTATGGTGTGATTACATATTTCCTTGTGTAGCGTAAGTACGCTAAATCTTTTTAAATACTTCGTTATTATTGGTCTACCTACATGCGCGCGTACTACTGTTTCTAAGTAAATTAATTTGAAATATTATTTAATTATAATTTACTTGTATTAGTAAATTTCTAAAAAAATTAATTGAAATTATACTTATAATTTACTTAAGGCAAAAATTCACTTTTAATATATTTCAAACTATAATTTACTTGTATTAGTAAATTTCTAAAAAGCATAATTAAAATTATAATTATAATTTACTTAGCAACAGTAGCGCGTACGAATATACTACTGTACTGTGGAACCAATGTGATGCTCCTTTCGAGCGAAAGAGATACAATGTAGTCTCGGTTACTGTGTTCAACAACGGCATTTCAATTCCCCCAATACTATCAGGGTTCGGATTCGGTCAGGGGATTTAAAATTTGTCACGGGATTTTGGGACTTATCAGCGGAAATTGCGGTGCGTCACTACATAAAAACATGCATTCAGTAGGTTGTAGAAGCAGCAATGAAAGCGCATGTAATTCAGACCATATCAGTGCGTTTTAGAAGGGTAAGTTTTCAAAAATTTTCTCGCCCTGGTTGGACGGCCCAACCAACCTCTTCAAACTACTAAACCTGTTAGTTCTGTGGTCAGAATGCCTTTCTTACGCGTTTTTGAAGGTTGATTATTTAGAAAATTTATCCCTGGTTGGGCGGCCGAACCAAACCTCTTCAAACTACTAAAACTGTTAGTTGTATGCTCAGACTGCCTTTCAAACGCAATTTTCAAAATTTCCTCGCATCGCATCTGGTTGGGCAGGCAAAATCGGGGGCATGTCAGGGGATTTTGGATCAACAGATTGCCACGACCCTGACTATGATGAGTTTTAGATTCATATATACAGTAGTAGCTCCTTCGCTGGTAAAGATTTCTAGCACAATTTTTATTCAGATTTGATGTACTTTCAGTGGAGCTCAGCGACAGTGTGAAGAAGTCAGTTTTTTGCTCTCCTACCTGCCGTATGGCATTCTTCATTATATTTAAATTATTTTTATCTGAGAAATACTTTGTTGGACTCAATTTTTTGTGCAAGTTTATTTGTTCACTGTAATGCTCAATGTTGACCTTCCGCTTTAACTGTTACGTAGCTTTTTTTTACTCACCACCAAGTCAAGCATTTTTGACAATCGTCTAGCCGATGCTTAATTTATTTCTATGACGTGCAGTTTGCTGGGAAATACGTTACGCAAAGTCATTACATAATGATTATATGAACGAATTTACCGCATTACAGTAATTTATAAAATCAGAGCTTAAAGAAACCGATTGCCGGCTCAATCCCACCTGGCCAGGCAAACTGCCATATTAAATTTTACCCTAAAGGATGATCCTAACTCTGAACCTGCACCCAGCTAAGCCTGAACCTAAGCATCAGCTTGAAACTGCGCCCTAAAGTTTGGGTGGTCGGCGGATGGGGGGAATGGTCCGCGTACCGACGTGTCCAAATATGCCCCGAAATTTGCAAACAAAATTTCGGGAAATTTAAACTACGGTCCAGGGGTGGGGTTCCGAATCCACAAACCGTTGTTTCCGTACCAGGCTGGGGGTCCGAATTCGGTGGGGGTCCGGGGGTCCGGGGGTCCGAATCCATATTACCGTTTACGCACCGTACGCACCGTTCGCACCGTACGCACCGTTACGCACCGTTCGCATCAGCAGCGACCCCAATTGGGCGCCGATCTTTTGGAGTGGTGAATTTGCTTAGATCGATCAGAGAACAGGTCTATTTCATAAAATTAAGAATGTCAGGGATTGCACGAAAAGAGCTTTTACTTTTGCAACGTTTCGGCCTCGTACGGCGGCCGTTATCAGGCGGAATGCCAAGCTGGCTAGGCTAAGTTAAACAGAGAGGCAAGAAAAACAGAAAACATATAACACCATGAATCAGATCATTGGAAAAATTCTACGCCAAGAGTTTGACAACTGAAGGGAAAGTCTATCATTGATCGCTGCTTGATGATGGGACTGAATGAAGAGGGATTCCTTTGCCTGTCGTCTGGTGGTATCTGAATCAGATTCAATGATCGCAACTCTGTCCCAGGCAATCGTGTGACCAGTCAGAGCCACATGTTTAGCCAATTCAGATGTGTCAGTTTTGCGTAGACGTACGTAACTTTGGTGTTCACTGGAACGAACTGACAGCTTTCGACTGGTTTCTCCGATGTACACAGCATTGCACGAAGCACACGGAACACGATACACAACACACGTTCTTTTCGATGGTAGCACTGGAGGCGAGCGCTTCATGAGCATGCTCTGTACTGTAGGACAGCTTTTGAAAGCAACGTTGACTTTCATTCGATTGCGCAGAACAGTGGCAACTTTGGGACTGAGATGAGGCACAAACGGAATAGAAACAACATTAACTCGATTTCTCCGAGCTTTGACATTGACAGCTGGTGCCAACCTTTTTGAAACGAAATTGTCAGGGTAACCGTTCTTGCGTAGAACAGATAGCAAGTAGTCTTTCTCTTTCGCCACCCCAGCAAAGTTCGAATCACAAATGGCTTGGGCTCTGTAGCTCAATGTAGTGACAAGTCCACCTTTCACAGCCACAGAATGGTTTGACTTGTAGTTCAAATAGCGATCAGAGTGAGTGGGCTTACGGTACACTTCAAACTCCAAGTAACAGTCGCCCACGCCATCCTGCCTACGGTAGGCCAAGCAATCCAAAAACGGCAAGCACTCATTCTGCTCCAGCTCCATAGTAAACTTAATCGTTGGTCTCCGACTGTTCAGAAGATTCAAAAAATGACCCAATGACTCCTTACCATGAGGCCAGACAACAAATGTGTCATCAACATACCGTTTCCACACTGTTGGTTTCAAGTTGACTTCATTGAGGAACTCCATCTCAAACTGTTCCATGAACAGATTAGCAACGACCGGTGAGAGAGGAGATCCCATGGCCACCCCATCCATTTGCTCATAGATACAATCATCCCATTTGAAATAAGTCGAAGTAAGGCAAATTTCCAGCAGAGAGATGATTGTATCAGTTGACAAACTGGTTTTAGCTGACCACAATTCCCGGTGTTCTTCCAACAGACATCGAATCAAAGCACACACCTCATCCACAGGCACATTGGTGAACAGAGAAACCACATCGAATGACACAAGAATTGCACCTGTAGGGAGTCGGCACTCTCTCATTGACCGAACAAACTCTGCTGAATTTTTCACATGGGAGTCTGACACTCCAACAAAGTAGGACAGAATCTGAGACAACATTTTGGAGGCTGGGTACGTAACTGAATTCCGAGTTGACACAATTGGACGCATGGGCACATCAGGTTTATGGGTCTTTGGCAAACCGTAGAAATGGGGTCTTGGCATCGATCAACAGATGGGCACAGATGGTACAGGCGATTCTGCACCAACTCACCGTTGTTGGCCGCTAACTTGAACGTTCGACTGAGAGATTCTCTAATTGTAGCTGCAGGACTGTCATCGATCTTCCGATAAGTACGCTCATCAGCCACAAGAGAATTGCACTTGTCTCGATAGTCCGCAAAGTCCATCACAACGGTCACTTCACCTTTGTCTGCTTTGGTAACAACAACTTGTTTATCTCTCACTGCTGATCTAACAGAATCCAAAGCAGTTTGTTGATCAACAGAAAGGTTTTTCTGCTGGGGGCGATGAGCAACGATCAAAGCAGCCACAGCTCCACAAATCGACTCTTTTTGCTCAAGCACTGCTGTATTCTGGCACGTTGTAAAAGCTTTCTCAACAGACGCAACAAATTCAGTCACAGGCACTTTCGGTGGCGTGATCGCAAATTTCCCACCCAGTGCCAAAACTTCCAACTCAGCCTGAGTGAGCTGACGGGAACTCAAATTCTTGACAAATTTTTCAGTTCAAATTCTTGACAAATTTTTTCAGGTCTATTTCAGTTTGCATTAACAAATTACGCGTTTTGGTGAAAAAGTACTTGGAAAATAAGCTTCTTTACAATTTAAAAAGAAAAAAGCGTAAATAATCCCGTATGTCACAGCGGCCCCCCGGCACCTGCGGAAGTGGTGTGTTTGTGGGTTAGAAATTTGTCGAGGCGATGGGAAGTAGTTGACACAAAGCCCAACCAAGGCCGTCAAAAGTCAGCAATGGCAAGTAGATAAATGGGGACCAAACCGGCGCTGTCTAGCACCCACTGACAGCAAAAGGGGATGGTTGTTGTTAATTGTCATTGCCAACCTAAATCAGGCAGCCATCAGGCAGACATGTTAAGTGGGGGGGGGGTCGGCGAAATCGGCCGGCATAGCGTGCGTTGGACATCCCTATGGCCCCAAAGTAAAACACTAAAACAGTTCCGCCCAACTCCCTCTGGGTAGCCAGCAAATGGCCATCCATGGTTCTCTCTGATGGGGACATTTTCCATAGTAAAACTCGAAAGCACCCCTAACGGAAATGGGCGTTTCTCAGAGGGCCGAGTTAGCTGAGACACATGCTATCCAGCGTTCGAAAGCTCACATCATGGGCAGACTAACAGAAAGAAGCTAATACCATGCAAGCATCACAGAAAAAGCAACTGCACTAAATGACCAGAAAGCTGCCCTAACTAACACCGAATCTTTGGGGGCGTGTATTAAAATTATGTAATGGCATGGGGGCGGGAGGTTCGCCAAATGACTACTATTCATTACGGTGGGGGAGGGGGTTGGCGACTTAATTACGTAATTTTTTCAAAGTGCAGAAATCACTGAAGTGGCCATAATTTTAATTGTTTTAACGCACAGTACATGTACATGTAGTTTCGATTTGAAGCCATTGGGCTACATTATCTCAATTTCACTTTAAGTTGTAGTAGTTTTGGAAAGTCAAAAGTCCCATATTCAAAAGGGTGGTGTGTAAAGCACTGACAGGGCCCTTTGGGTGAGAGATGATTCTACTGCTATCAAATTTTTCCCTGACCGGACACCAAATTCTCTGAATTTTCCCTGATTCCCTAAATTATGTAAAATTATGTGAATTTCCATGACTGGCTGACTTTTCCGGTCCCGCACGAACTCTGGTTTATAACTATCGATTATCAGTCAAATGATATGGCAGCAGCCCTAAATCCATTAGAAAACACTTTGGTTTCATTGACTCGGCTCTTTCCCCTCTATTTGGTGCTGCTCCTTGGAGATGATGGTGACAATTTCCGTTTCTGTTCTGCACATTCTGTTTTCTTTACTGATGCTTTTTCGTTAAAAACTTCAATGCACCCTGCTACTTTTCCACCAAAAACGCGTTATTTGTTAATGCAAGCTGAAATAGAACGGTTTTCTGATCGATCTAAGCAACTTCACCACTCCGAAAGATCGGCGCCCAATTGGGCTCGCTGCTGATGCGAACGGTGCGTAACGGTGCGTACGGTGCGTAACGGTGCGAACGGTGCGTACGGTGCGTAAACTACTAACTGCCTTTCTTTTTGGTAAATCGACTCGGCGCAAAGAACGCAAATTTACGGTACCAGCGCAGCGTTATAATGCGGGTTAAACTTTACATGTGCGTTCAGTACCCCAATTTACATTGGAGGAAGCCGATTCCCCCACCCGCCGACCACCCTGACTTTATTAAAGCTTGGTTTTAACTGTAGGCCTGGTTCAATCTTAGCTTTTCACGTCAAAAATAGCTATTTCGCGGGTGGAGGAGTGGACCGGGAATCATTTGCATTAACGTCTTGAACTGGTTAGTAGTCTAACTTAGCTTCTTCTTTGGAAGGTAACGCGAATGTAAAAAGTGCTGCTGAGGAAAGTACTGGCTTAATACTATTATAATTATATTCTCACTAGCATTCTGAGAGCACAGAAACTGTTGCTGCTGCGACGAACCACATTTCTTATTTACGATTCTAGAGAGAAGTTATTTATTCTTGTATTCTTGTACGTTGTTGCTTACACGAGGTCGACCCGCCCGAATTTGCTAGATTAGCGAATTTCCGGTAAGGAGTCAAAGCTAACACTGTTTTTCGGGTCATACTTTTAAATTGTAGCTTTTTATTAGGTGTAAGAAAGAAGTTATTCTTATAGGTAGCCTATGTTATGCGTCAACTAGTCAACTCCACTGATTTGTTCTGGTTGTGGTCAATCTACCACTAAACCAAAGTGCCACTGTTTGGTCGATTACTTTCTGAAACTTGCTCCTGCCAAGTCTGATGGATCTTCCGATGTTAAAAGCTCCTCTCCAGTGTTGTTCCCAGTAAATTTACTGAGTAAAAGTTACTCGGTACTTAGTTATTTTGAATTACAGTAAGTACTTTTACTTACCGGTAAAATTTTTTCTTAATTTTACTTACTAAATACCGAGTTTCAATTTTGAATTACTCAATTAGAAAAAAATTCTGTAAACTCGGTACTCGGTAATTTACTGAGTTGTTTACTGAGTAAAAGCTTCTGCAATAGGTACGTAGCTCGACTAGACCTAGTACATAACCAAATTTTAGTTAGTAGTTAGTGGTTAGTAGTCCAAACTTTCAGGCTTTTCAGTTTGTAGTTAGTTGTTAGTAGTCAATTCAGCCAGCGATCAGAATTTGTAGTTAGTGGTTAGTAGTCAATTTGTAGTCCCTGGGGGCTGTGCGAAAATGACGTCATCGGTTTAGGGGAGGTGATTCGGTAGTAAAAAACGCTCAAAATGGTAATTATCGCAAAAAATGGCTAATTTGGGCTCAAATACTGCTAAAAATCCATTCAATTTTACCGGCGATTTTAGCAATTTTCGTGTTTGAAATTCTGAAAAATCGCAAAAATTTGCGAAAAATTGACTTGCAGAACGGGGTCGGAAAAAATCGTCTAAACGGTCTCAGATTGGAAGGTCTGGCTCTCCCAAGTGGGGCAGACAGCCCTCTGTTACATCTATGGTGGTGTGGACAATCTAGCCTTAATCATAGGAAGACCCATCATAATGAGGTGTGTTTTTTTGGGTCTTTTTTTCGTTTTTTTTTCGAAAAAATACCGCTTTTTTCCTAACGGTCGGAAAAAACATAAGTGGTGGAAAAAACTCAAGCTAAAAATAGCAAATTTGTGTCATTTTTCTGTTAAAAAATGGGCTTTTACGATGTATAGTAGGCCATACTGACTCAAAACTGTTTGAAAAACAAGAAAAAGGACCAAATTTGGTATGATAAAACAAAAATGCAAACTGGTGTAAGAAAATTTGCATATATCGTTTATTGATGGAGCCTGTCAGGTACTGTTTCATGCCTGTTTCGTGATTTATATCTATGTAGCATGTGTATTTCTGTTCTGAAAGACTGAGGAAGGCGCTAGAAAGCGTTAGGAATCATATAACCAGGCTAGGATACCGAGAACTTGAGCTGAAGTTTTTTCCGCGATTTCGGAAAAAAACGAAAAAAACCGAAAAAAAACTGAAAATAAACAGCCCGAGGTTTTTTCGGAAAAATGTTCATCCCTGGAGGACCTAAGAGTTGTCATTTATGTATGCACCTATAATTGCAGTACAACAAACACTAAACTAAATTAGATGCTCAATGAACTAAGATGCCAAGAAATGTTTGTAATTTCTGTGATTAATAGAAAATTTTCGCGATTTTTGTAAAATTTTCACTTAAACTGTTGGAAAATAACTGTAAACAACCGTGCAGATTTGAAGATTTGAGACTACAAACTCGGGACTAAAAAATATGTAGTTAGTGGTCAATTTGTAGTCAGCGGATTTAGTTTGTAGTTAGAGTTAATTTGTAGTCTCATTTTCCCCAAAAGTCAGGTAGTTAGTAGTCTTTTAGTTTGTAGTTAGTAGTCACTACGAACTAGGTCTAAGCTCGACGCACCTGTGCAAGAAAATATACGGTTTTTCTTTTGCTAATAGATCTGCTAACGAAGAAAACACACAATTTTTTGCGAACTTTTTGTAATTTTCTTTCACTGCTTGTTGCATAACCTAAGCTTTCTTTGCGCGGTAGAATTGCAAACAGACTATCAGGCGCGAAGGCCATAGAAGTAGAAACTATATCTACTACTATAGCTATATGTTGATTGACGTTTTTTGCATCAGTCTGATGAACTGTGAGGAAATGGCGAAAATTAGAACAAATCTTCACCTACCAATTTGGCCAAGATTTTCATCTAAAGCCACATCCTCTCTCTAGTCACTATGTATAATGCGCATATTTTAAGGCTTTCCATGCATGCCAATTAGCACAATAAATAATGTGAAATAACACAAAACATGATTAAATTTCTGAAAAGTCGAGCTACATTATCTTAAACTCATCAATCAGCACTGAAAAAGGATTGTAGTAGCTAAAAGCTTTATCAGGTAAACATTTTCAGATAAATTGTATATTTCTGAATTTTGAAGTTTTTACCGAGTTTACTGAATTCTTTACTGAGTACTTACCGGGTTTTCTTCGAAAAACCCAGTACTTACTCGTACTTACTGAATTTAAAAAAATCTGGATTTACTTACTGAATACTTACCGAGTTTTAGAAATTCGAGCTAGGCACAACACTGCTCCTCTCCTCAACTAACCACCATGGCGCAGTCTTAGACAGACTGATGGATTTAGCTGAAACTTTTTGTTCTTAGTTGGGGTAACTATTTCATAGATGTTGACACTTCCAGACCCTGAAAACTTTACCCTGATACCGCATCCAACTCCCAAAGTGAGGTGGTCTGGCTCAGTCATATGCAATAGAGCAGTCTATCTAATACCGTTCTAAGCATACACAATCAAATTTTAGTGTTGCAGTCGGTCTACTACATAAGGGTAGATCGCAACCCGGGAGCTGTATGATGACTGCCCTGCGGAGCGTGCCCTATACTGATTGCACAGCTCTCGGGGCTGTGCTGTGATCTAACTGTATGTCGGTCTACCATTACAGCACTGCTGGTCATGACACGAAAATTTGGAAAGTTTCTGTGTTGAGTACAGACAGACCCGCTTTTTTTCGAGCTAGACTAGACTGCTTCTTATTGGAAGCAGTGTGGTGCACTTTTTAACTAGGTAACTAGGTATACCAAGTACTACCTAGTTATTTTTCGAGAAAAGTACCTAGTATTACTTTACCTAGTTTCCGGACACAGTGTTTTACCTAGTTTTACTTTACCTAGTTAAAAACTCTGAGAAACTAGGTAAACTAGGTAAAATCCGTTACCTAGTTACCTAGTTGAAGAAACGGCCATGACCTGTTTATACAAAGCTACATACAGTACACGCAAACTATCGATCGGCTCGCCGCCGCCCGCTGAAGTTTACGACAATTTAATATGTGCGCAGTTACCACATTTCCCTAGACCCTCCCTAAGCCTGAGGTTAGGGCAAAGGCTTAGTCTGAATCTACGGCTAAGTCCTGGTGTTGTAAGCCTAAATGTAAACCTGAAGCAAAAAAGCTGGAAATTTACTCGACCGTGTAGGCTAAGGATTAGGCTGAATAGGAGAATTTGTTAACTGCGCACATATGGTCATGCAATTCTATTATACTTTCTTCCTAGATCCTTAATCAAGTTACTGATGATCCATAAAAACGTCAATGCGTGGAGTGGAGTAATCGGCAGATTAAGATTGCGCTTCCGTTATCGTCATAACTGAGTGTTGGATATCAACCGTAGTAGGTCGCTACAATACGTAGGTACTAGGTAGATGTGAAAACAGGAACTGATCAAGCTGGTACTTATACATAATCTATTTCTGCGTAATTTAATAATTTGAATGGTTTACCTAGTTTTACCTCGTTTTCAATGGCTTTACCTAGTATTACTTTACCTAGTTTGCAGCCCGAACATTTTACCTAGTATTACTTTACCTAGTTTGTGGTCTGAGCATTTTACCTAGTATTACTTTACCTGCATAGTTTCAGAATTTCAAAATGCACCACACTGGTCCTGACACACATGACCGATTTTGTTCATATTTTCATAAGCATAGGTATTTTCCTGTTTCTAGGATGCCAGGCCTCGATTCCCTACAACAAGTAAGACAGCGTAGAAAATAGGCACAAAGTTATCAAGCACATGACCCAGGTTTTCACTTCTAAATTGGCGCACATGGTTCTGGTAGCTTGTTTACTAGCTAAGCTTTGCTGATTTGTCCCCTGTCTGCGCGTTTTGCGCTAAAAATTGCTTGAAATTGATAACGCAACTGGTGTCATAGTAAACTACGTGCGTATGAATAGATACAAGCATGCACTGATCCTTCGCCGACAAATGCAAACAGGAAACTGACGGCCGTGTACCGTGAGAAAATTTACATCATCACACGCCTAAGACTGGTGAATCACCAAAAAGTAACGCAGAACTCATCCAGCAGCCCAATGTAGCTGTCGTCAAATTCTACACTCAGCTGATGCGACACAAAGTGGCAAACGTTTTTCTGAGTGCCTTTTAGTTGACCATTGGCCGGACAAAAGGCCAGTTTCAGTACTTCAAGCCGGCCAAGCATTTTCACGCGAATTCGTCCATCAATTTGGTCGGCTCGGATTGCAGAGCAGTTTAATTGTAGAAGAGTGAGCAAATCTTGCTCGGATAGTCCTCCCTGACAATGCGCTATCGCTTCGTTGGGTGCAAATATTTTTTGGGTCACGTTGCACCTCTGGTATAATAATGAGTGGATGAATTTCGTTTGACTGTTCGGTTTGCCAGTTGATGCGCTTTGGGTTTTGCTTGCCTGTCCAGTTGCACTAGAGATTTCTTTGCCAATTTCTTCAGGGTTGAGAGTAACAGCGCCTCAAATAGAAACAGAAAAGGTTAACCAAATCCTTTTTACGTACACAGTGGCGTAACCATTTTGAAGGCATGAACGTTAACAGGAAACGGTTTGCAAAACCGAATTTCATTGGTGATTATGAGGATAATTAACAGTTTTGTTTTTGTACGTATGTATTGAAAGAAGTTTATCTACTAGTCAACTACTAGCCAATATGAAGAGTTTATCGATAGTTGTACAAACAAACAATGACAAAGAGGTTAGACGAGTGGGGGTTATATACCAGGGATGTGAGGTGTGTTTTTTTCCGGTTTTTTTTCGGAAAAAAACCGGTTTTTTTCCTAAGGGTCGGAAAAAAACATAAATCGCGGAAAAAAACTCAAGCTAAAAATAGCTAACTTATGTCATTTTTTCTAACCAAAAATGGACATTTGCGATGCATAATAGGCCATACTGACTCAAAACTGTTAGAAAAACAACAGAAAAGACCAAATTTGGCATGATAAAACAGAAATGCAAACTACTGTAAGAAAATTTGCATATAGGGTTTATTGATAAAGCCTGTCAGGGACTGTTTCATGCCTGTTTTGTGATTTATATCTTTGTAATACGTGTATTTCTGGTCTGAAAAGACTGAAGAAGGCGCTAGAAAGCGTTAGGAATCATAAAACCTGTCTAGGATACTCAGAACTTGGGCTGGAGTTTTTTCCGCGATTTAGGAAAAAAACCGGAAAAAAACTAGAAAAAAACAGGCCGAGGTTTTTTTTGGAAAAATATACAACCCTGTTATATACAATGAAACACTTTCAGTTTATATTGGTTTTTCTCATTTTTGACAGTTTTTCCTACATCTGCTCAAAAGCAGGATACCATACGCCCTTGGCTACGCTACCTGCTGTTGCACCAATACACATAAGGTATGTTGAGTGACGTGCCAAAGTCAGATTGGCTAGCTAACAGAAGCAGTACCTGTAGAAACGACAGGGGGACCAAATCTAAGGAACCAAATAAAGACAATAGCAGCAGTAGTGGCACTGGCACCCATAATAAGGAGAGTCAAGATGAACACGGCTAACATACGATTCCCATAGCACTGGGTTCGAGCTGCACTACTAGCTGCCGACGATCGTCAATTGCTAACAGTCGCACAGGGGTTTCGCTAACCGAGCGAGGCATTTGAGTTATCTGACGCTAAACCAAAAATCGCGTTCTCTGCCCCAATGCTTATCTCTGTGGCGACGCCTATATATAAACAACAATCAGGTGAGCTAACTGGCTCGCTCATCTAAGTAGCCAAACTACATACGTACACATATAAGGATTGTCTATCACGCCTTACATCAATTGGTTAAGAGTTTATCGCTGGATACGTGCGTAGAAGCAGCTGACTAGGTAATTTGAGTCAATGTCCTTGTTTAAGAGACTTGGATGAAATGACAAACGCAAAAATAGCAAGACGTGTTTACTTATGCTGGATTATTACTTAGTTGGTGGATGGACTTTACAACTGTCAGTACATGGAACTAGTGTTCCGACGATATCAAAATTCGTCGATATTCGATATCGATATCGATATCGATATTTTCAGCTCAATATCGATCGATATCGATATCGATATCGATATTTACAGTTATGCAAGAAAATGTGAAAATTTGAAAGAGCCAACTGCTCTCGCTGCTTATTATCAGTCAAGCACTGATGCAATCAGCCATCGGATATCAATAAGTAGACAATCACAGAAAAGGTAGAGGCCTTCTGGAAGCCTTCAGGCCGACAGGCCGATGCCCCCACCCTCATTAGGCACAAATGAGCTCAGACAGAATAGCGTATTTTAACTTATTTTAATCACAAGTAAGCCAAAAAACCTTGATTTCAGTAAAAAAATCGGAATTTTTTGCTTACCATCCTTTCAAATACCCTTCAGCCGGCGGTAACCGCTCAGGATTTGAAAATTTACCGCCCCTCAGCCGAAAAGCTAGCCCATGTCTGCTTCTGCCATGTCTGCTTCAAGTATGTGGAGTAAGCTGCTCTTCAGTGTTGCTGCAGACATTTTAGAACTTAAGCGTGCTGTCTGAAAGCTGATAATTCCGAGAAATTGATGTTTCTGAGAGCTACGAGGCCACCGTTAGGTTCTGACTATACCATCGATTTCTGAGTTGTCCAAGAAAAACTGTTTTTTACAGTTCCAGAGAAATAAATATGGTATCAGTTTTGTTTTTTTTTCTACCTTTCCGCACAAAAAATATCGAAAATATCGATGCAAAATATCGCGATATCGATATCGATATCGATATTGGAAAAAGGGTCGATATATCGACTTTTCGATATCGATATCGATATATCGTTGGAACCCTACATGGAACACTGTATCACTATTTCTTCTACTTCGAAGCTGAAACTGACAAGTTGCAAATTGCACACACCAGAACTGTAGAAAGATGAATACAAATAAACCCGCAATCAAATAAGGACTCGAACAATATACATGCAACAACCAGGGCATTCGCGTAGATAGCTAAACCTAATTTCAAGTCAACAGATCAAAAATTTTTCTGTCAGGCACTAAATGCAGTACGCATATGGTATCGGCACTGTATTTGGTACCGGTAGTAGGGCAGCGGTTGTGGTAGTGGCGGGTATGGTACCCAGGTTCGGATCGGGCACTACAATTTGTATCCTTGACTGCTGTGGTACAGCACCATAAGGTACCCCTACTTTATGGCACCCGTGCCATATTATACATTGTACGCTATTCAAATTGATGGCTTAACCCTTTGTAACCTACCTACTCCTACAGGAGTAGTACTACTTGTTTTTGATTTGAGCCGAAAGTATCGTATAGACCGCCGCGATACATACACAGGAATTTTGTTGACTTTATTCTGGCCAAATTGCGATACTTTTTGGAAAGTATCGCACATATTTTGGCCGCGTTTTGGCCCTATGTAAAAAGTATCGGATCTTCAAAAGTATCGGCGATACTTCTGAAATGTATCGCAGATACGATACTTTAAGTATCGCCAAATTTGGATACATTTTTTTGGCCGTATGTAGGTTACAATGGGTTAACTGGTACCACCACTCCATTCAAATTTTATAACATGAGTTTACCGGCACACTAGGCCAAGTTTAGGGTAGCTATTTTTTTTTTTTTTTTTTTTTTTTTTTTTTTTTTCAATGAAATTTTATTGTTAATATTAGCATTATTAGTATACAAAGTTCGAAATTTTTGGGACGCACACAGTACAACAAACAATTAACACACAAGTTGCGATAGGGTGGGGCATTTTAAACTGAAATAACTGAAGCAACACTATCTGTTCGTCCATTTTTCGAATTCGTATGACTCTTGTCTAACATTTCTTATGTTATTATCTTGCTTCTGGTCAAAAGCATATTTAGCAATACTAAGTTTTGCGGTAAGTCTGATAAAAACAGATTCAATTGAAAGAATGCTTTTCGTACTTCTACAAGCGTACAGTATGTATTTGAGAATTAAGGCAAATCGCATCCATTTTTGAGTGTTTGGCTTCTTGGAGTGACCTAGCAAAATTGCAGCAGGACTAATGTCTGTCTCAGCTTGTTCTATCTGCTGAAACCTCTGTGCCATTTGAATCCATATCTGAGAAACGATTGGGCATTCCAAAAGGGCGTGGGAGATATCATCCATATGTGAACCACAATAATAACATGAAGAATTTTGTTCAATTCTATACCTATGCAATAGTTTGCCTGTGACAAGTATTTGATGCATAACTTTAAACTGAAAAGCTCGAAGCTTAACTTCATCAGATAATCGTTGTGGTGATGGCCAAATCCTTAACCAGTCAGCATAAGTTAGATCTGGAAATTTTCGGCTCCATTTTTCTTGCCCGGTTGGGCTGAAACTGTGTGGTGGGCTGCATAGAGCAGTTTTGAAGCGCCGTGCATTACAGACGTCTCTATTCATGTCCAGTAACTGGTAGCTCTGCCGTTGGATTCTGCCTGTTTTTTCTTGAACAGCCATTGCGGTACGCCAGTAAGCTTTCAAAGCTGAGATTACTTGCAGATGATTTAACCATGTGTATTTCTTCAAGTCTAGCTCATATGTGGCAGTAAAATAACGGTATGGCAGAAAATCACCTTGGTTGTCAAGGAAGCAGCCAATTTCGTCTGCATGTTTTCTACTTAATTCATCATTATAAAATTGCATCCCAGCTATACGTAAAAATTCGTTGTTATTCACCTTCATGGAGAGAACACTGCGCTGATGAGGAGTTGCGATGACATTTCGAGCCACCGTCCAGGCATCTAAAATTTCTTTATAAAATTGTGGGATTCCAATGAAATCATCGATTGCAAATTCACACTGTAGCAAGTACATTAGCCCACCATAAGGTTTTAACTGACTATCAATAAATCTTGCCCATTTTGCATTTGGGTTTTTAAGAAATCTGCAGATCCATTTAATTTTGATACTGTAGTTTTCGTACTCGGCCAATGGAGTCTTCAAACCGCCTAGGTTAATTGGCTGGGCTAGTACTTTTCGTTTGATATGTTCAGGCTTTGAATTCCATAAAAACCCATACGAAACCTTGTCCACTCTAGTTTGAACATTGACTGGGAAAGGGAGATTATTGATTGAGTAAATTAACTGTGAAAATCCCAGGCATTTTAAAACTAACGTGCGACCATGTATAGTTAGGCCTCGGCCCATCCAACCTTTAAGACTTCTTTGAATGTTAATAAGTCGATCCGTATAATTTTTTTGAATCATTATGTCTGTGTCATATGAATGATAGATACCCAAGATCCGTATAGTCTGAGGCTGCATTTTAAAACCAAGTACGTCTGCAGTTTCGCGCCTCCACTTGCCAATACCAATTAAGGCTGTCTTCTGTATGTTTATGCGTAGACCAGACACCGCACTAAACAATTTCAACTTTTCTTTTGCAAATTTTAGGTCTTGAAAATCATGTAGAAGGAGGTACGTGTCATCAGCATACTGAGATAATCGGTAATTGCTGCCTAACATATTGAGTCCTGTGATTCTGTTATCATTTCGTATGGCATGAGCGAAGGTTTCAATCGCAATTATGTATAGATACGGACTCAATGGGTCCCCTTGACGAACACCCCGTCCTAGTTTAAAGGCCTTTGTGGTGAAACCATTATTGATAACCTTGCTTTCAATGTTTGTATACAATATATTTACCCATCTTCGAAAAGTGTGTCCAAATCCGAAGGCTTCCAAGGCTTTCTGCATGCATGACCACTCTAAGGAATCAAAGGCTTTTTCTGTGTCCAATGACAAAATCATTCCTGTGTCATCCTTGCTTTCGTAATGTTCAATAAGATCTAAAATGACTCTGACAGCCTCTCCAATGTATCTATTTGGGATATAGCCGCATTGGTCTTCGTGGATTATGGAGACTAAAACCTTTTTCACTCTTTCGGCTAGGACTTTAGACAAGATTTTGGCATCAGAATTGAGCAACGTGATCGGTCGCCAGTTTTTCAAGTCAAGTGGGTCTTTCCCTTCCTTAGGAATCAATTTAATTATGCCTCTACGCTGGCTGTTAGACAGGCAACCTGTTTCCCAGGCGTAATTGTATGCATTCAGCAGCGGGCCGCTAATTAGCGGCCAAAATTTCTGGTAAAATTCAGGAGGTAACCCATCATCACCTGGAGATTTATTATGTTTCATGCTAGAGACCGCCTTTAAAAGTTCCGGTTCTTCAATTGGTCTCTCAAGTTCCTCTGATGCTCTGGCCGGCAGCACTTTTAGGTCTTTAAAGAATTCCTCAGCTCCTGCTAGATTTGCATTTGGATTCGAAGATTTGTACAAATGGGAGTAAAATTCTACCAAGCGTTCCTGAATTTGTTTTTGTCCAATAACTATTTCCTCATCACTATGAAGTTGAAAAATATTGCTTTGCACGAAATTTCTGCGTTCCAGTCGCAGAAAGTATTTGTTGCATTTCTCACCTAAATTTAACCACCGAGTCCTACATCGTATCATAGCTCCCTTTGCTTCCTCTTCGTATAATCTTCCCAGTTCTTGTTTCAAATTTTCATACGAATGAACGTTGTCATCCTGCATAGTTTCAGTGGAAAGTCTCTCTGACATTTGCTTAAACTTATCCTCTATTTTCCTTTTGTACTCCCTCCTTTGACGAGCTTTTTGCATACCAAACCTTCTACTTTCTTCTGCTATCTTGTGTTTTAAATAGTCCCACTTAGCAAGAGGATTCAAGTTATTTGTGGCTTTAAGTGTTTCTGTGATCACTTGCTCGATTCTTGATTGATAATGTGAGTCCTCTAAAGCCGATGTGTTAAGCTTGTATAGACCAGGGCCAGCTTTGTAATGATGTAGACCTTTCAATTCAAGTAGAACTGCATGGTGATCGGATTTTATAGCTGGCAGAATTGCACAGGTCTTAGTTACATTCAAAACTTCTTTAGATATAAGCCAATAGTCCAATCGAGATTTGATCCGTAGTGAAGGCTGTTCCCATGTGTATTGTCGTTTGTTCTTATGTAAAGAGCGCCAGGCGTCAACGATCTCGAATTCTGACATAATTTCTAGCATTTTTTTCCTACTAGCCTTGGAAAAGTCTCGTTTGTTCTGACCGCCTGACTTATCTTTAAGTCCGTCAACAGTTAGGTTAAAGTCACCACCAATTATCCAAGCATAGGACGGGTCCAAATGATCTTCAATTAGTTCAGCGATTTTTTCCAAAAATTCAGTACGCTCATTATCATGATTGGGTGCATATACGTTTAGCAAGCATACTTTGGTTTGCTCCAAGATTCCTTTGAGCAACAAAAACCGCCCTTCTGCGTCAATTTTGCTTCCCTCTACTTTCATGTCCACGTTTTTCTTAAATAATATTGCGACTCCTTTGCTGTTGCTTTCTCCATGTGCGAAGTAAACTCTACCTTGTCCCCACTGATTTGCCCATACTTGTGCGTCCCTTTTAGTAGAATGCGTTTCTTGAAGAAAAAAGATGTTAGCTGGTTGTTCTCTAAGGTACATAAACTTTGCTTTACGGGTTAGTAAATTTTGCAATCCACGAACATTCCACGACAGAAATGAAACAGTCCCGATTTGCATATTTGAGAGCTGTCGGGACCCCAAGATGAGACTACTTGATTTGAGTATCAGATTTGCACTTGACCCCATAACATGTAGGCAATACGGCTTGATTATGTGAAATCTTAGCATATTCAAACTATGATGTGGATTTTGCATTGAGTCACGGAAATAAAACTCAATCCGAATTTCGGTTTGTAAAGCTTAGTAGCATGCTTGTAAGATATGCATTGGCCTAGCACATTACAACAAAACTCCAATTTTACGCAGACAGACAGGACATGCGCTTTCTCCTTCAAAGCAGCAGCAATATAACCTTCTGTACAAGTCTACACTATATGTCCTCATAATAATAATTATGTTTTCTGTATGCAGATAGTTATTTATCAGTGCTATCTCAAACTAAAGTAACGGTACAAGTAGCAAATGTACTCATAGTAGTTGTGGTGTCTTCCAAATTCAGGCATACCCCTATGGATTGATTGTGTTTGTAACCGCAAACTGTCATGACACGAATGAGACGTGCCTGTGACAGTTGCGGTAACATTGTTAACCGTGATCTTGGGTGCTCAACACGGATAGTACGTGCTGAGAAGCCAAGACACTATTGAAACTCACTGGGGAAAGATAGCCCATATACGTACATATTATAGCTTAGCTATAAGCCAAAATATGAAGGAAAGCACAAGATCTAGCCCATTGAAATGTATACGGCATACAGTACATAAAGCAGATATGTACACTTTTCAAAGATATTACTGTCAGTCAGTGCTGCGCTGCTTAATCAGTACATATTATTAAATCTGTCTAGAAATTGCTGAGCGTTTGGCCAAATCATCAGTACATAACGCCCAGAGGGCCATCAGTGTGTGGACAGAGTCCACCGCTCAAGGCGACAGTTTTTGTGCACCATTAAGGCACACTGAGATAACCGCTCAATAGCGGTGATGCGATTATTGATAGTGTTAGCATCAACGGTGCAGTACGCTCGAAGCGTGAAAGGTATGTGGACAGAGTCCACCGCTCAAGGCGAATTTTTCGTGAACCTTACGGCTCACTGGGATAACCGCTTAATAGCGGTGGTGTGATTAACGATAAATTTAACCTTCAATAAACCTACTAGACTCAATTCCCTTTTCACATAAATGCTTAGTACCTTACCTAATTATACAAACAGTTCTGTAAGCAATGTCATAACAGAAGGAAGCTGTGTAACAACCACAAATAGAAGTAACATTTTGCTATTATTGTCAGGTAGATAAATTGAATTGTATTCTGAGGAAGAGGAGTCCAACTGTCTTTAAAGTACTTTCTGCATTTCTGCAGCAATGTTAGTTTAGTACCATTCCGAACATCACCTCATTTTCAGTTCCACGCCCTTGAGCCGTGTTGTACCGTGTTCATTCACCGCGTTTTCGGGTAGCCTGGGGCGCAGAAGGGAGCAAAATCCAAATAACGTTCTCTTTTTCTTCCTTTTTAATTCATCCAAAAGCAGCTTTCAGACGCATTGCACAACCATTTTCAGCAGCAGAATCGAATTCGGGGGTCAAAATTGTCCAGTAAACGTCAATTGCTCATCCTGGGATCCCGAGCTGAGCAGATGGCTTTATTTTAAAGATAACATCGAAAACCAGCCGCTCGCCAGCTCATCCGGGCGCCGAATCCGGGTAGCTATTTTTGGTGTCGGTTACCACCACAGTGCCCAAAGCTGGGACTACTATCTGTATCTACGTAGGTACATGTAGTACGAAAATACTGGTACCAAATACGGCGCTGATACCATTATACAATGTTAGAATCTGACTGTTTTATGTTATGCAATATCGATGCACTTTCCTATACAGATAATATCAGCGAAATACGAATCAGCATTAAAGGCAGTGATGATTCCAAATTAAGGTATCCCCTAACACACTGATATTTTCCACCATCGCTCTGGCAGAAGTTGCATCAGTTAGTAATAGAACGAGCGCTCTAACTACATACTGCGAGCGAACTGTTGACACAAACTCGCGCTATCTACAAAGCCAAACAGAAACAAGATGTGATCTCGTTGGCGCGCAAAAACAAAATCAGTCGGGGTTTGCTGTGACGTGAAGACTGCTGAGTCACCAAACAGTAACGCAGAAGCTATCGAGCAACGCTAGATAGCTGTCGTCTAATTCCACGTTCAATTGACTCGACACAAAGTCGCAAACAGTCTTACGATCACCTCTTAGCTGCCCGATGGCCGGGCAAGCGTCCAGTTTCAGGATCTCAAGCCGCTTCAGCTGTTTGACACGGATTCTTCCTTTGATTCCCGCCGCCCACACTTCCGTGCAATTCCGACGCAAAAGAGTCCGTAGATCTTTGCCGCTCAATCTGTAGCCCGGACAAAGGGCCATGGATTCGTGGGTTGACAAGTGTTTTTGGCTGAGGGTACAGTGCTTGAATAGGCTTGAGGGAGTAGACTGGGGTTGAACGGTCGATTCCGCCAGTAGACCTAGGTCAGTGGTTTGGGAAGGAGTTTCGGTTGGTTCTACTTGCAATGCAGTTGTGGAGATCTGCGTACGAATGTCATCAGTGCCCAACGTAGTAGCACCTCAAAGATGGTTGAGTTAAGGAGTTTTGATTTTGATTTGTACTGGATTTCGAAAATTTACCCTTCAAAAAGCTCCCTGAAGGGAAGTTCTGGTACATTTTGGGTACGCTTTTCTTCCTGCCTCTGCGTTTGGCCTTTCTAGTTAGGTGGGTACCCCAAACCGGTTAGTATCTATTTATAGTCAGTAGTATCATACCGAAAAATGGCGGGCGAGCAGTGGTTGTTTGGCTGGGGACCACGGAGTGACCAAAATTGATGAATAGAATTATGAGCCCAGTGATAACAACACTCATTGCAAAGACAACCAAAACGACCAATAGTAAAGTGGGAGTGATGCCCTGTTCCGGATAGCTGTAGCTGGGTTCCGGTTCCGGAAGTAGTTTCCGGAGCAGGTCGGCCGTCCACAAGTGCGAACGGGTCCTGAACGAACGACAACGCATTAGTGCCGCACGTCCACACGTCTCTTCTGTCTTGTTTTGAAGCCGGCCGATCGGTACAATAGCTAGCAAAGCAACTGAGCTACGTGCAAGCAGCATCTCCCTTCGCCAATAAACCGCCCACTTTTATCGGTGACCTAATCACGCGTCACGTCAAGCTACCCTAAACTGTGTTTCTCTGTTTTATGAGCTTGAGCTTTATAGCTTAACTTCTAACCCACTTGTTCAAAGATTTATTGTCACGCACACTGTAGTGCGGCGCCCACAGTTAGTATAAGTTTATGTGGGCAACTACAATGGTATCATACAAGTTAGAACTTGTAAATAAACGTAATAATTCTGGCTGGCACTTTAACTCGGCATACCAGTCACTCAATTTCCAACTCATACATTGTAGTCTAACCACAGTTCAGTTCCACTACTAATCGACAAATGTTTCTTGCCGTGACCTGACCTCTACTACTGTAATATACAGTCAGGAAAATAAAAACATACATATGTCGTACCAGTAAACATATGGTACCGGCATACCTTCAAATGTTTTTTGGTACATACAGGTACCCCCATACCCCTGTTACATGTATACGTGTACGCTACACCTAAAATCGTGTTCTCTGCCCCAATGCTTATCTCTGTGGCAACGCCTTTATATAAACAACAATCAGGTGAGCTAACTTTGCCGCTCATCTAAGTAGCCAAACTCTATACATACGCATATAAGGATTGTCTATCACATCTTACGCGAATTGGTTAAGAAAGAGTTTTCCGCTGGATACATAAAAGCTGGTGACTAGGGAATGTTAGACAGTTTGCTTATTTAAAGACCGTGTTTACGGTATGTGCTGGATTGTACTTAGTTGGCGTGGCGGATAGACTTTTCAACTGTCAGTACATGGAACACTGTATAAGTATTTCTTCTATCTCGCCATCTCAAGCCATCTCGAATGGACGAACACCCATCGTTTGCACGTTCCAGTATCGCCACCAAAGTCCTTTGGCTCCGGTCTCGCTTTCGGTCCGCTCATTACAGTGTTGCACTTTTGACATTTCCTTAACATACAAAATAAGTGTACTGATGCTGCTGCTGCATGCATGTGCTGCTGTTAAGTTAGTAAAAATACTTACCTTTTGATAGGAAGGATGTGAAACTGCTGGAGATACTCGACCAATGCCCAGTCATCCTCGATCAAGCCAAAAAGTACACATCAAGTAGAGGTTTTGTGGCAGTTGCAAACATTTAGAAAGAGCCAGAGAGGGAAAGTGCAAGAAGAACAACAGCTCGGCTGACACTGACACCGCAGAGATAAGACAAGAGCGCAAGCATGGACGAGGTGTTCATTTCTTGTCGAAGATGATTTACAACCAGCTAACCGGTTGCGGCCGGCCAGCCAGCTGACCAGCGCCCTGCTTGGCCGGTCCGCAAGCCTGATTACAGTACAAACAATGTACATATGGGTCACGTTTTCAGAATCGACAAGTGTTGAATCTATTCCAGCGGTCATGAATACCCCATTCAAGAAGTTTAAGCGAAATTATTCGGCTTGCCAGGCCGCTCATATATGGTACCGGTGCTTAGGGTAGGGTGCTATATGGTACCCATGTTCGGGCTCTCTGGTGGTAACCAACCACATGGTACCGGTACCTTAAAGAATTGCTTTACATCGTCACGCAAGTAACTGTTTGGAATTGCTTCACTCTACTGCGCATAGCTTTCGTCCCAACAATCGACAAGCAGCCTTTCTCTTCATACAATCAAGTTCACAACAGTGCCTTGAAACAG
Source organism: Sabatieria punctata (assembly GCA_030248155.1). Classification (NCBI taxonomy): domain Eukaryota; kingdom Metazoa; phylum Nematoda; class Chromadorea; order Araeolaimida; family Comesomatidae; genus Sabatieria; species Sabatieria punctata. The sequence goes on from JASANB010004049.1 coordinate 73,042, forward strand.
CTATGTAGATATAGACCACAATCGTGCTACTTAAAATACGTACTACAATCATTAAATTTGCGATGAACCGTAGTTTTAGTCGAAAAAAAAGCGGTGGGCAATTTCAGTCGCATTTTGGTCGCATTTTTATTGGGCACCGACGACGCGCCTTTTGCTCTCAGCAAGAATTAATAAACTACGATTTAACGCGCCCGCGCTGGCTTAGAATAATTACTCGGGCGACTCATGTTCAATTCTCTTAAATTTTGCTGAATAGAATCCTCTTAAATTCAATCAGGTTCAGTTTCACAATTCATAGGTGCACTTGTACCATTTTGTATTGAACGTGGAAAGTTCTTCAGGAAACTACAACCGGCCTTACGCGAAAGATGGGTACGTACAACGAACGTGTACGCTAACAGAAGTATAGGTTTTGTAAGAAAGTATTCGCAAAACGATTACATCAACCTCCTGTCAATATCGAGTCTCACAATACACAATATATCAGCAGATTAGGAGCTTTTGACTTTTTCACTTGTCATGCTAATGTTTTGAGCGTTTGAATTCAGACTGCTCAAACTTGTGCGGATAAATCGTCGTATGCCGCCGTAGGGATCTGCCAACTCGTGATACAATAAGCAGCCGACAGCTATACATCCGCGAAATGTAACCATAATGCACACAGCTGTAGTCGGCGGCCAGGTCAACGATGCCAGACTTACTGAAACTTAAAGAAATCATAAATATGCACCAACCAACAACGACAGTTCCACAAAACCCAGTTTTCACTGGCTGGAAGCAATATTTAGAAACTTTTTTAAAACTTCAGACGCAAAAATTGAGAAACTTGAGTTTTTAGCATGTTTTAAACATTTATGATGATTTTGCGAGCAAGTCAGCTTAGGTGCCGAAGAGACGGGGCAAGCAGGGTCATCTCATGGATCTGGCTGATATTAATATCTGTTAAAATAGAGCTCAATCGAAAACCAACGGTGCTTGCCTGGCCACCAGCAGCCCCCTGGAACCGGAGCTTTTTCTACTGTTTTTCAATTTTGAGATATTAATGTTCAAACCAAATTTGCATTAATATTCATATATCTCAAAAAGGAGCGCTTATAGATTAAAACAAATGCCATTTTTTAACTCAGCGGGTCAAAATAGGTGGGGTACACTATTGACTGACAAAAGGTTCCCTTCAGAAATGCATGAATGCTGAACATTTATTTTAGGCGCTCCACGCTCGAGATACAGCCTTCTGAAAATCGGTCAGCTTAACTACGTACTTATGGGACCGAAATTTCAAAATGAAGTTTCTAGTGCACTACTCAGAGTTGGGACTTAAAAATTGAGGCTTTTTAGGTAACTTTTGCAGTACTTTAAGAGTCAGCGATCGAATTCCACTTTTTAAGGATAAACATTTTTTCGACCCCCTTTGGGTCTTCCTAGCTTGTCTGGACCCCCTTAACCGTTTTTTTATTTCAGAATATTGTAGCTCTATCAGTTCCCTACAATGTGGTATAAAACACATTGGCTGAACGTGGAGCAATGTGGTGCAATAAAGCTTCAATGATGAAAAATCATCAAAATTTTCAGTTTTTGTAAGGCACCAAATTCTCTATTGACATTTCTAGCCTACCAACTTGAGTTCTGAACTAAAAATCGGGGCTTCTTGCTAACTTTTGGAGTACTATAAGAATCAATGATCGAATTCCATTTTTTGAGAAAAAACTTTTTTTCGAGCCCATATGGGGCACCCTAGCGCGTCTGGAACCGGCCTTTAACCGTTCTTTTTATTTCAGAATATTGTAGCGCTATCAATTCCCTACAATTTGGTATAAAACACATTGGGTGGACTGTGGGTGGAGCGTTGTGGTGAAATATAGCTTCAAACATGAAAAGTCAACAAAATCTATGACAAAAATTGCAAATTTTCTTTAGTTTTTTTTATCTTTGTAGCTATATTTCACGACATTGCTCCACCGCTCAGCCAATGTATTTAATACGAAATTGTAGAGAATTGACAGCGCTACCATATTCTGAAATAAAAAGAACAGTTAAGGGGTTCAGACAAGCTAGGGGCCCCAAAGTGGGTCGAAAAAATTTTTGGCTGTAACGGATTAGGTCTGGTTCCATTCGTCAACCTCAACCAACCAAACCTCTGTCAGCCGATGACCTGCTTCGCTTGCTATATTTACGTACGTGTGCAGTATGGTTGAGTAGTTTTTTGCTCCGGATGCGGCGAAAATAATAAGAACAGCCCAAAGTTGGTTGAAATGAAAGTTTGAAAGACTCACCGCCAAACTGGAGGGTAAAGAAAGCGAAACAACTCAGCAGAACAGAGCTTATGTCCGCTCGTTCTTCGATATCGGCATTAATCAGCACACGGCGAAACAGAAGTCCAAACGCTAAGCAAAATCGCTTTGTAGGGTCTCCAAACAAACCAACAGAACGGTTTACATAGCAAAGCTGTTCCGTACAGTCTCACGGACACACAGGTGACTTCTGTTTCGAAAGGAATTTCGATACGTGCAGCCCAACGTGGCGCAAAAATGCACTACAATATGAAGAAATTGATGTCGCTAGTTGCAGACCAAAGACTAAAAACTCACCAGAAGCCCCATACAGTAGAAATAAAAGGCCAGCACCGTCTGCCACCAAAACAGACCCTTGGGTAACTTGATGTAAACATTTTCCCGAATGCCCAGGATTTGACTAATCTGAAAGCCTCTGGTCAGACGGTGTGATTGCGCCGATGGACGTGCGTACTTTGGACCGATAGATGTCACCGTTGTCTCCGGAGATTTCGCCGACTCCCAGTAATTTGCGGGTCTTGAGCCGACTCTGCAGATCGGAGTTGCTGTGTTTTCTGCAACAAAGCAGAAGAGCAGATAGTACTAAGTCCGGTTCTCCAATTACATTCTCATTGGTGAAAAACCACTGGCGCAACCGAGCAAACGGAGGTTCTATGCGCCGACCGGCGGCGGCCGGGAACTCGATTAGCGGTCGAACTCAAAGGACAATGATTTAGAATGGGAAGCGAGGGACGGTTGAATGCGCTCAGACTGCATACGTCAGTGTGGTGGAGCCGCTAACTCGGTTAATACAGTGAATGGCACGCAAACACATACCACCAATCACTTTTGCCAAACAAAAGCTAGCACAGAACGCGCTCCGACATACAATGGACGGCCGGAACGGCACGGGTATTAAGCACAAGAAATATTGACCGACCATGTATGTACGTAGCTAGCGAGTAACTCGTCCTGCCTTATGCTATGGATTTAGAGATTAGCATAGTGAAGACAGACTAGCAACTCAACCTGTACTGGATGACATCTTCTCCGCACGGATTCTGCAGGCTCTCCATTCTACGTGGCGCACTCAGAACTGAGCCACGGATTTTTGCAGTTCTGCTGATTGAATTACTTCCATTCTCACATACGTATCTACGTAGTGCATTATAACTGGTTAGCGCCGAGCGCGCGCCAATAGCGTTTGATCGAACTCAGCTGGAGAGCACACAAACTTTCAGCAATCAACTGGCTTTCATGCTTTCTTGGCGGCTGCTTGCGGCTGACGCAAATTGATTAAACCATAAATAGACATCCATCCGCCCGTCTCAGGTAGTTTCAATTTAACGCACAAATAAAAAGGCATTAGATCGGACGCACCTGTCAGATTCAGAGAGCCGCTTGATGATCCTGCGCGGCGGAGGCCTGTCTTCCGGCGGCGGATCGGTGTAGACCTCGTACTCGCCCTCATTGTTGTTGGCTTGGTTATTGTTGCTTTCAGCCATGTGAGCCGAGCCGACGCCTGCCAGAAGTACCGTTAATAATGGCTTGGCTGGGCGCGATTAAACGCGGCCCAGTGCTGATTAGACCAGCTGTCTGTCCGGTCTGTTTGGAGGTGGTCACGGCCACTCTAATAAGAGCAGCCGCACTTAAATGAGCCGTAGACGAAGAAAGAAAGTGCGCCCTGGTCCACCGCTGTCTCTCTATGAATCTCTAAAGCGGCGTCGTTGCATTAGAGGCGCCGGCACTCATCCGGCCGAAAGCTCGGATCAAGTTGCCATCGCGCTCGTGATCATTAATTAAAATCCGTCCTGGCCGCCGCCTGCTTGTCGGTGAAATGTTAATGAGCAGATCTAATAAGAGCTTTCACAACCTTTACTTTCCACCTAGCAAGCTTTATTTATTAGCACTGCTATGTATACTGCCATCTTTGTGAAGACGCACACAGACACGAGGAGTATAACGTAAGAAGAAAGCATTGTACCTTGCACAGAAGTCAACAACAAAACAAAACACAGCGAAAGAATCACCAGGAGCAGCCTGACTATTTGAAGCCGTTGGTCTTCCTAGCAGAACTCCACCAATCAGCCCAGTCGCAAATGCCAGAGTGAATCTCCAAATGACTCATCAGCCTGGCCACGAACAACCCTGACAGAGGAAAGTTGACTGCCTCCAGACGGCTAAAAACAACTCTCACCACACTGCACTTACTATTTTATTGTACCTCAGAAAGGCAGTTACTGCTTTCTCAGCATCAGCAGACAAGCCATAAACACCTTCCTCACTGAGCGCGGGAGAAACTGCACAGGGTTCAACGTCTGATTCGTGTTTTTCTTTCTCTGCCTTTGCTTGCAATCGTCTGCTGGTGCGAGTGGGGGAGGTGAGAGGGGCTGGGGAGCGCTTCCGTCGTTTGGCAGGACTGGACGGCGATTTGTTGGCAGATTTGAACTTGGCAGTCTGCACTTTCTTGTAGAGATCGCTGAACGGATGCTCAAACAATGTCTGTGCTGCTTTCACGCGGCCCACATAAACGTTAAGCACATTCTCACTGAGACCCGAGCCACAGCGACTCTTCATCGCCTCAGCCGTAGATAACCCGTTTAACAGAACCTGCAAGAAATATCGATTTTCATTTGTTAGAGATTTCTTCACGCCTGCGGTTGTTGTAACTTTTTGTCCTTTCGGACAAGGAGTAGCCAACTGCCTCCTTTAACAACAACCCTCCTCATTGCTGTCGGTGTGTGCAAGACAGCGCCGGTTGGTCCCCATTTATCTACTTGCCATTGCTGACTTTCGATGGCCTGGGTTGGGCTTTGTGTCGACTACTTCCCATCGCCTCGACAGGTTTCGAACCCACAAAGCCGGGGCCGCCGTGACTGACGGTATGACTAGGGTAGGACAGGTCTCTGCTTACATCTTCAATGGCCTCTATCAGGCTTTTCTGAGCTTGCGGACCGCGCTTGAACTGGGAGCCGACCAAGTAAGTAGCTATGGCGTTGAGTCTGTTTTCGGCGTTGCAACTTTGGTCCAGAAGCACAGGCAAAACGTCAATTAGACGGTCGGCGGCAGAGCTCAAACCAGATGAGTCCGACTTGACACTGGTGCAGGGACTGCTCGACACAGACTCCACTGCGTTGCCCACCACCACTGCGTTAGGCGGAGGGGGAGGAGGCGTTCTGCCCTCCGATTCGGTACTCTGCAATGTGGTACATACAATGCAAACGTAACCAGCTTCAATTTAGAAATCCTATTGGCTAACGGTTAAAAATCTATTCCAGATTTTTCCTTATTTCTCGTTCGTCACCAATTGGCGACAAACTTCGCGAGGTTGCAAACGTTGCCTGGGCCTTCTGGTTTAAAAGAGACGTGGGGTGGGCCCTAGAGACAGACAAGTGAGTGTTAGAGACGAGAGAATAAAAGTTATTTTTCTTGTTCGTTCCGTTCGCAATTCACTTGGCACGTGGGGGATTGGGAGTCTGATCTGGACTGGTGGGGTCAGGCCAAGAATTTGAGGGGCATGCGTTCTGGCACTGCGACTAAGACTAGCAAATTCGGGATAAAAACCACTCAAAAAAGTTAATATCGGGCTCAAGTTCAACAAAAACTCGTGTCCGTGAGGGGTGTCTGTGTGCAATGTACCTGATGAAGGAAGAGTTTGACAATTCTAACGTAAGTGCTGAGCGTAGTTTGAGCTATTCCAGTGAGTAAGGAAGCATCGGCCAGTGTTTTCTTCTCAGCCACGACCAGGGAAATGGCCTCTACCAGTCTGTCTCTGTCGCCGCGGAAATTGTAACGACCAACAATCTCAAACAGCTCCTCCTTGAACTTTGAGTTATCGCCGGCCACAGCCTCGTTCAACGAACTGCAGCAAATATTCACTTTGGAGTTGATTTTGGGGGCCTCTAAAATCAGCCGCACAAGTAAATGTCTCTGACAGAGCACAAACGCTCTCTGACCAGCCACGGTGGCCTTGACGGTCGTAGGAACTTTAGGCTGCGCCGGCGCAGGGGAAGTTTTGACCACCGTAGGAGTGGCGCCGACCGCCACCACCTTCGGAGGCGGACATCGAGATCCCAGAATATGACGCGCTCGCGAAACGTACGGATGCACGGTGCTCGCTAAAAAGCAACTCCGTTTAAGCTGCTAGAATGGCAGTAGTTCGTATTTGAACGCAGCTGCTGCTACGTACGTGTGTACCAGGCAAATTGTGAGTTGTACAGGCGTCTTTTATAGTAGAGTTGCCGCTGACAGACGAGAAGACAGCTTTGAGCAGCTTCTCCTTGCGTATGTCGTGTTGCGCGTCGTTCTTGGCCACTTTCACCACGCGCTTCACCACATCCCAGATCTCCTGATCGTCCGCCTCCTGACCCGGCTTGGCATAAATCATCGGGGTGCCCTGCGCGCACCCGGACTACAATCAATAGAAGTGATTGAATAATATTGAGAAAACTTCTACAGGCTGTACGGGCTAAGCTAGGTTTCGCTGCCGAATTGTCCGCTAATTGGGACTAGTGTCCCACAATTGCCGAATGTTTTCTCAGAAAACCTGCAAATTGCTACCGTAGTATCTCATGTTTTCGTGTTGAAAAACCCCAACACTATGTCAAGTACGGCAGCTAGAGACAATCGGATCTAAGAAAATCGAAAATTTTGAACAAAACAGAAACCGAGTGGATTTTGAATGGCCTTTACTTTTTACATTTCTCGACATGCATGGCGCTCACGGTCATACAGTATGTATAGTGCTTAGACTATAGTAGATAAAGCGAATTTCTAGACGTTCTGAACAAGCCATGAGCGTGTTTAGGCGTTAGAAATCAAGTTCAAAGTGCTTGTTGTGGTAAATAAATTGGCTCCAACAACCATGGGCCGCGCCACACATGCCAAGGAGCAACCGAACATTACTTTGGTAGCAGTTTTCCGAGAGTTGTTGTTGGCAGTGAGTGTAAGTGAGGTGGAGGATGGTTTGGGAGTCACCGAGCCAGTGATGTTGGTCGAGGGCGTGGAGATAGGGTTGGGCAGGTCGAGCGCCGCTCTGGCACGCTGCACGTACGGCTGAATTGTGCTGGGAGGAATCTGATATGTGCGCGCCGCTTCACTTGCCGTAGCACTATCAGTCACAACCTGAAACCCATGTGTACGTTTTTCATTCATAAATGCGTCCGTCTGTCTGTCACGTGAAGAACAGCCTCCACCAACCCAATGGGATCGATTAAACTGGAGCGTGCCGCCGACTGATGCAATCATGTGCGGAGTGGCAGTTTATTGCATCAGTCAACGCTAGTTTGTTGATGCATTGCGGCTGTTACACTCTCTCCCGACTGAATTGGACATCGATCCAGGTAATCCATTTCAGTGTCAGCAGAAAGGTGTCCAAACACAATTGTAAACTATGTTATCAGTTTGTAACCTTTGTACTACAAACAAGGAGGCTGTGTTTGCGACCAATATTTACCTACATAGTTTTTGTGTAGCGCTAGTTTGCAAATGCTGACACAGGAAAATTGACTTTCCTACGTACGTAAGTCCGAAGAGCAAACGTCTGCTGCCAACTTTCTAACCAGACAACAACAAACCCGACTGGTCACGTGAAGTAAAACCCCACCATTTCAGCGTCTTTCCTCTCACCTTGTCGCCGTCTCCTCTCTCTGTTCTCAGTCGTCAAAAGAAGATTCATGTAAGTGCCGTTTCTTTAAACCTCTAGCTATTGAAGACCCTTCTTGTAGAATGTGTGGTATCTTTGCCATCTTGGGAAAGAAAAACGTTGCGCTGGCGCGAACATTGGCGCATCGAATGGCACACCGCGGACCGGACGAGCGCGGCTACATTCAGTGTCCAGAAGGCAACATCGCCTGTCACGAGCGTCTCAAAATCATCGATCTGTGCACCGGGCTGCAACCGATAGTCGGCTGTGATGATGCCTACGTAGCGCACAACGGCGAGATCTACAACCACCAACAACTGCGAAGAGAAGAGCTGTCCGAGCACAAACTACACACCACCTGCGACAGCGAAGTGATCGTTCACTTGTACGAACAATACGGCGTCCACTTCTGCAACAAACTGGACGGAGTGTTCGCGTTCGTGGTTCTGCGAGGCTCAGCGATGATGGCCGCTCGCGACCCGATCGGAGTGAAGCCTTTATACTTCGGTCGTTCCAGTGATGGCTGTGTGTGGCTGGCATCGGAGATGAAATCGATTGTGGACCAGTGTGACCAAGAGCTGATCGCTTTTCCACCGGGCTACTACTGGACGCCGGAGTCAGGCTTCGTCCAGTTTTTCACGCCCAGCTGGCACAACTACCAACTTTGCACTGACCAACTCGATCTGATGGCATTGCGCAATGCCCTAACCGACGCCACACGAAAACGACTGATGAGTGACGTGCCTCTTGGTAAGCAGAAGGTAGCATGTACCCACATAACATAAACACAGCCCACTGCAGGTCTGCTGCTATCTGGCGGTCTAGATTCCAGTCTCACTTCTTCAATCGCCATGCGATGTCTGCGAGATGACGTCGAAGCCAGAGCGCATCCGCTCAAGTCCTTCTCGATCGGTCTGGACAAAACCGCACCCGACCTGGTGGCCGCTCGCAAAGTGGCAGCCTTTCTCGGCACCGAACACCACGAGGTCTACTTCACGGTAGAGCAAGGTCTGCAGATCCTTGACAAGCTGGTTTGGCATCTGGAAAGCTATGACGTAACAACTATCAGAGCATCCACTCCCATGTACTTCCTGTCCGAATACGTCAGAGCGCACGGAGTCAGAGTGGTGTTGTCCGGCGAAGGAGCAGACGAGATATTCGGCGGGTATCTCTACTTCCACAACGCGCCCAATGACGAAGAATTCCAGAAAGAGACCATTCGACGAGTAGGTCGTCTCTACACAGCCGATTGTCTGCGAGCTGACAAATCCACCATGGCCCACGGTATCGAACTGAGAGTGCCTTTCTTGGACAAGCAGTTTCTGCAAGTCTCCATGAGCTTGGAAGCACAGTTCAAACGGCCCAGTGCCCAGCATGACAACGTAGAAAAGTACCCTTTGCGCAAAGCTTTCGACCAGCCCAACGATCCCTACCTTCCAGACGAAATCCTGTGGCGACAGAAAGAACAGTTCAGTGACGGCGTCGGATACAACTGGATCGACACGATGATAGCTCATTGCGCAGCACAAGTGACCGACAAACAGATAGAATCGGCTACTCAACGTTTCCCGCACAACACTCCGGCCACCAAGGAGGCCTACTACATCAGAGAGCTGTTCGAAAAGCACTTTCCTGGAGAGGCCGCCGCTGCTACAGTCAAGCGCTGGGTGCCAAAGTGGCAGCTGAACAAGGATCCGTCGGGACGCGCGTCGCAGGCTCACGTGCAGAGCGTCACTCAACTGGAGTCGGTGGCCAACGGCATCGAACACAACTCGCAAGTCTACGACGTCGGTCCGCAGGAAGACATCGATCCCATTGCCAAAACCGCCAAATTGGCTGAGGATCAGGCATTTGGCGGCTTCTACGTCGATACAGAAGCGTAACCAGCTTTAGACGGTGGCCATCGACGTACAGTATGTACGTATGTGTGCATGTATGTGCCTTATACGTGTGTACATATAAACAGTATGTATTGCATATAGGCTACGTAATCATTTTTGTGTTTGGCACCGCTGTATTATTCTATAATGGTATGGCACATACTGTACGTATGTATGTAAATAGTGACAAAAACATGCGACGGTGTTTGCAAATCCCGCTAAGCAAACAAGCGACCTACTACGTTTCTTAATAATCTATACTTGAAAGACAGCTTTAGTAGTTATAAAACACCTAAAAATTCAAAAACGGCTGATTTTCCAAAACATTCTCAGAATCACGGACAGAAGAAAGGCTTTTATCTCCTAATCCTCATCTAGGGTTACTGACCGCTGTCGGTCGGTCAGCTATTTCTGGCGTTACTTCGGAACCTTCACCGAAAGAAAGAAAAGATCCCACTCCCGACCTAAAACCAAAAGTGCCCACTATCCGTAATCTTTGAAGACGATACGTGCATATGCACCACTCACTCCATTGGCCACAGC
>JASANB010004051.1:0-33326 GCA_030248155.1 Sabatieria punctata
TAATGCGTTTATGAAGGCTAACTTTTCATAATTTCCTACTACTGGCTGGTTGGGCCGCTTCCAACCCAGGCAAACACAAAATTTTACAGGCCCTGTGCAAAATCCTGGGTTTGATTCTGCAATGCAATCCTGAAAATGCAAAATCCTGCAAAAACCATTGATTTAGGTGCCAGCTGCTAATTCCTGTAATTTAGGTTGTACTTTAGCCAAACACGCTTTTCTTTAATATGGATTAGCTTTGGTACATCGTTAGAAATGTTTCTCGGGCCGGTCTGCCAGAAAGACGGCCCGTGCAGGTCTCTACTCTACCCCTTGCCTTGCCCAGTGGTGTAGAGAGGGAGCAGACCCTCTACATGATTATAACAACGGAATCTTACAGTACTCTAGTTTGATTTTATTTTTAGGGTAACGCTAACAGCCGCTTGCAACTTAGAGCTGCGGAAGTACCCACTCGACAACCAGACGTGCAGTCTGAAAATTATGAGTTGTACAAAAACTAGCTACCCGCTGTTAAGAAAAAGCCGAGCCCCGGTTTGTTTTAGATGCCCATCCGGTTAATCGAATGATGGTCACCTGGTTCCCGGAACAGCCAATCAGCATTAGTGGCAGTATAGATCTGCCGGAATTGCGCATACAAGGCAAAAAGACGGCTTATTGCGACGGCAGATTTCTATATGGCATCACTCACGAACGCTCGTTTTACGGTAAAGATAATAAATTTTCATTTTAAACCGTTAAGAATCTCACCACAACGTAGCGTCTGGGTCATATTCAATAGGCCATAACTGACAGGTTCTGCCACATGTTCTGTCACAACTGACAACTGGTTGCAGGCGACTTCAGCTGTCTGGAGGCGCAGATCTTCTTCAAACGCGCAGTTGGATACCATCTGGTACAGACCTACATACCGACAGCTCTCATAGTCATCATATCCTGGGTGTCTTTCTGGATCGAGGGGGAGGCTGTCCCTGCACGTATCAGCCTCAGCTTTACCGCTCTTCTCACTCTCTCCACTATGGTCAGTAGGCTTAACTGACTTTTAGGGGTCCCTCCATTATACCTATATTAATTAATCACTTTCTTGCTTAGGCTTAGGCTTTAGGAGTCTGCTGAATACGGTAGATAAAATTGAAATTTTTGTTAGGGACCCCTAAAAGTCAGTTTTGCCACCGCTGTAGGAACTGCAAATCTCAACGGATTTGAATGAATCCTTTTTAAATGAAAGATAAATAAATTCTTAAAAGATTGCTGAAATTTTCATTAATGTGCTCTGCTTAGATCCTGAGATATACGCCCTCATTAGGGACCCCTAAAAGTCAGTTTTGCCAAGTATAAGTATTCCTCCTTTTTTTCATGTAATGGGCTCCCTATGGAGTCCGATACCCAAGAGCTTCAATTTTTTATGTAATCGGCTCCCCAAAATTTTAGGGTGCTGGACTACGGTACACTCTGCCACCAGTCTCCTACGCCAAGGCCATCGACTATTGGTACGGCATGTGTATGTTTTTTGTGTTCGGCGCTCTCTTGGAATTCGCCGTGGTGAACAGTCTGAATCGCAGGGCCAAGAAACATAAGCCTACGGCAATAGAAGAGCTGCTGCAGGAAGAGACCTCCTTTCTCCTGCCGGTGGTCACGCACTCGAACCCGTCCAGTCCGGGACGCAGACCTGCCAGGATGGACTACGCCAAGATTGCTATGAGAATTGATGAATGCAGTCGATTCGTATTTCCGGCCCTTTTCATTCTGTTCAACGTCGTTTACTGGCTTTATTACTGCATTTGACGTGATTATCCGGTCTCAAATAATAATGATTTATGTCGGGCATGTGCAGATAAAGTAAACATTGTCTGTTTTTTTGTAGAACTTAGCATTTGGGCGACTTTGGTACTTTGGGTGCCGCATCAATCAGCTTTTTTTAATCGGAAATTTTGTGAAAGTGAACGAATGAATCAATGCGCCGTTTTTGGAAGAGAAAATTAACGCTACTCATTTTCTGTTCGTGTTTTTCATTAACCGCATTAAAGGTGCCGATCAAGTTGAATGATACTGTTCATTGGTAGATCAGCCCAGATTAACTTCTCGGGGAACAAGCTTTTCGGTGTCAAAAATATACGTTCAATTCAATCTAGTGAATCGGGTGAAACCTGCTGTTTACTTGGCAACCAAATTATGTGGCTCAATAAAATAGTAAAACCTCTCATGGGATTTGCCTGCCTTCCCAAATGGTTGTGTCTGAACGAATAAAACAAGCTAAAAAGACCTAAAATGCGGTTTTGGCTGAAATTGCTTCTTCTATTGCAACTAAAGCTGTTTATCTGGTGAATTATATATAAACTTAATTTAGCTTTTGGACACTCTTTCGTCTTTATAGTCTCTCTGCCAATTTCAACTTTGAAAATTTTGCGACGCGTAGTTTTCTCAAGAAATTGCCACCTTCGTCAGGTAGAACTTGCTTTTATTTTATTTTTGCCAGTTTTTAATTGCCAATTTCAGGAAGGCAACCACTAGAAGTGTTTGTAGGGTTTTACGTACAAAGCTTGAGTAACATTGCCAATAACAAAATGGTAGGTATTTCTGATGTGATACTTGTGTTTAGTTAGATGCAATTTTTTGCAGTCATTCGATGCCGATATCTATTTGCGTCTGAGTTGGAAGGACGCCAGACTGCAACACAATCGAACACTCGTCACCATAAACGATCTTCACACTCTGCGTCAAGTTTGGGTCCCTGACATTTATTTTGGCAATGCCATGCACGCAAAGTTTCAGGAAGTTACAGTTCCAAATTTTTCTCTTTACGTTTATGGAGACGGTACATGCGCCTACACTGCTAGGTATGCTGGTTGGTTTTAAACCATTTTAATGCGCAGGATTCAGAAATTCTGAGTGGTACGTAGCGAAAAGATAATCATACGATTTTGTCAGATTCTACGGTTCTGGGTTTCTGACTAAAATTGACCATATTTCACTACTATTCACATTTTCTTAAAACGCTAATGTTCTAAAGTGAGTATTTTTAAGAGTATCCCTCCTTCCTTCCTTCTCTTGTTGGCTTCACAAAAGTCTTTTTAGGGTAACCCTAACAGCAGCTTGCAATCTTCAGTTGCAGAATTACCCGCTGGACAGCCAGACGTGCTGTTTGAAGATAATGAGCTGTAAGGTGGTATTCTTAAATAGTACTGTATCGTCTGAAGTAGCTTTTCAAACTTAGCTCTGTTACTCTCTTGTTCTCAGTAATTTGAAGTCAGATTGAGCAAAATGCAATTGTTTTCAATCAAGCAGAATTCAAAAATCATCACTATTAAATAAATACTCATTTGAAATTTCGAAGGATAGTGCTTATTTAAAAAAATAGGTTTCTACCTATTTACAGATGCGCATCCGATGAATTTAATGGTTGTGAGATGGTTCCGCAACCATGCAATCAAGATAAGCGAAAACATCGACCTTCCCGAGTTGCAAATCGTCAACAAGAGTGCAACCTACTGTTCAGGAAAATTCGAGTACGCAATTACGAATCACAGATCGATTTCAGGTTTGAAAGAGTTATCTAGTTTCACCGAAGAAAGAAAACAGTTGCAATGTTTGCAGGAGATTTCAGCTGTCTGGAAGCGCAGATATTTTTTAAGCGCGCTTTGGGATACCATTTGGTTCAGACTTACATACCGACAGGACTAATTGTTGCAATTTCGTGGGTGAGCTTTTGGATTGACAGAGACGCGGTGCCAGCCCGTGTCACTCTCAGTTTTACCACTCTTCTTACACTCTCCACCATGGTAAAACTCCACACCAGCTTGCCTATACAGAACATGAGAATAGTCTTCAGGGTGCTGGACTACGGTACACCTTGCCGCCGGTTTCCTACGCCAAGGCGATAGATTACTGGTTCGGCATGTGTATGCTGTTCATATTTGGCGCCCTTTTGGAGTTCGCCTTGGTCAACAGTCTGAACCGCAGGGCAAAAAGCAGTCGCTTTCGAAACAAGAAACTCAGCCGTTCTAACGAGGACACCTCTGATGCACTGATCACGGTTCGGCTGGGTCAGGAGACTGATGCAACTCTGGTCAACATGAGCAACTACGCCCTGAGAACAGATCAAGCATGTCGTGTCGTTTTTCCGACCTTGTTTCTCTTGTTCAATCTGCTTTATTGGTGTCATTATTACGGCAGTTTGTAGGTAAAATATCGCCATACTAATACTATTATATTATTACTATTATTTTGCATACATGTACTAGGGGGTTTGGTTGGGGGTTACCCCCTGCTGGAAAGGCGAACCTCCTTCACCCCCCGAGACAGGTTAAGGGACCCCCGACCCATAAAATACAAGTACTAGTAGTGGCTCCAGTACTAACAAACTGGCTCAGAAATAACTAATTTTTAGCCTAAAATTCGCTTGAAAAGCCTTTGGAAACCGAATTCGACGTTTCCACTGCTGATATTTAAGAGAAATCGGGGTTTTTGGAAGCCCTTTTTGTCATTTTTTGCTTGTTTTGGCTCTAAAACGCTATTTGGCACCTTAAAATAGCGATTTCTAGCGTCCTTACTGAAAAACGTGCTAAAAACGCATTTTCAGGCGTTTTGGAACTTTTTAATAATTCGTGACCCCCCGTCTGGGCGAAACCCCCCGTCAACCCCCCCCCCTGAGGAATAACCCTCTACTCCATACCCCCTCCCCCAGGTCGGCCCGGAGCTGTTACATGTATGCTATTTTACCATAATGCAACGTAAACACTTTTCCCGTTTAGAACACATTCTGTCCTTCGGAGAAAACTAATAGCAGGTGTGCATCTCAATCTCAATAGTGGTGTTGCGCATTTTGTCGCCGGTCAAGGGTTCTGGAAAGGGCCGACCAATTGACGCAACATCCTCTCAACAGGCCATAGAATGGTTGCGCCCCGTTGCTTCGTGCTCATGTTTGTACACCGGCCACAAAAACGTCAATCGCACGGAAAAGATTAGGCCTGTAACCCGATAGGCTGTCCTAACCTTGCAAATCGGTCATAAATGATTGCTCATTGTCCCAGCTAGGCCATCAACTATTTTGCATGCGACCAAATTAGAAGCGGCTAGACAGATTCGTCTATTAGGTGCGGTTGAATTTTATGCAGGCGGCAGGTTTGAACTTCATTTAGCCGGAAAACTTGCCATGATCAACTGCTGACCTTTTGGCCTTTTGTGTCGCGCCGCCAGCGGTAATTAATTAAGGCCGCAGACCGGCCGGTACTCCGGGCGCTAGATCGCTTAATAGAAAAGCGACATAAATCAATGAAATGACGTGTATTGGATTGTACCCAATGGCCTATCCAAAATTTTGAGAATGGATGGAAGGAGATAGATTTGAAGAAGCACTACCCAACGGCGGCAATAGAAAATTTAGAAAAATTAGACTACAACACCTAAAATATGTTTTTTTAGAAAATTGTGTGACCTGGCATTTTATTCACAGGGTAATCAAAGCTTCTCACCGGGCACAAATAGATCTATCAAAATTTCCCAGTGTTGCAGACCTTTGCTCCATTTGGAGTACTTCAGGTCGGCTAGAGATTGGAATTTGGTCCGATGTGTCGCCAATCACACTTGAAATGAGATTGACGGAGTTGAATTTAGCGTTTCTTAGGCGGCGGCCCCACCCCTTGAACGACTGCCAGATGTAAAATAGTGAGAATATAAATATAGGAAGGATATAAAACAACTATGGAGAACCTATGACCTTATCCTAAAGGGGAACCTGAGCTATTTTTACCCGTATTTTTTAACTATTCTCAAATATCGATTATACGCCCACCGGTGCGGTTGGCGATCATATTTTCGTCCTTTTTCGGAACTTGAAAACGCAAAGCGCGGCTTATTAGGGCTAACCCTGCCGATGACGTTTTGGCAATGTTGCGGTCTGACGGAATGAGTTATAAAAAAGTATCTGGCTTAAAGGTTTAGTCTATTAGAAGCTGCGGTGCAAAGAAGCTAGCAGTGTGGTGTCCCAAAAAGGCGAGCTACCGACCACTTGATGCTTACCTAACGGCTCAAGAGCGCGCTAGGGTGTCGGTCAATGCGGAGTCGGGTGCCTTTGTGTCGGGCCAATAAAAGTGTGCCTAAAAGGATCAGTCGACCACTTAACACCGGCGGTACACACGCCGCGTCAGATCAATCATACACAGAGTCAATAGATGAATCGGTTTTAATTACACACCTGGCAGCACACACATATGAGGTAGCTATCGGTTTGGCTTCACTGTACAGGAATGGATCGAGATAGTATTTTGGTCATAGAAATTGCATCAGTGCCTGTGACTCATTGTTCCAAGGCAAACTTTCCGGTGAGAAGTTGTTAGTATCAGCGGTCGAAAATTGTCGGAAACCTTGCAGTTCTTGGTCGGACATTTTGAGCATTTCGGAGAGAGTGAGAATATAGTTGTGAGCCATTCGAAGAGTTTCGATCTTGGTCAACTTGCCGTCCTCGGGCAGACACGGCAGAGCACAGCGTAGTGTCTCCAGAGCTTCGTTCAGAGTGTGCATTCGGTTGCGTTCGCGATCGTTGGCCTTGCAGCGGCGCACTTTCTTGGCACGAATTACGGTTTCCGGACTCTTTTGGCGAACTCTGCACTTGTATTTGCGCTTCTGACGCGGCGGGTTCGCACCGGAACAGTGACGATCCTGGTCTTGTTTTGGCTAAAATAAAATTACACATTTTCTACCTTGACTTTTGATAGAGTAAACCGTTTAAGAGTTCTGGCTTTCGGCCCAGATAGTATAGTGGTTAGTACTTCGCGTTGTGGCCGCGACGACGCAGGTTCGATTCCTGCTCTGGGCAGTAAACATTTTTGAATAACTTCAATTTTCTTACCTCAATTTTTACTGTTTTCGACATCTCTCTTGGTACGGTAGTTTAGCACTGCACCCTGGCGCACAAACAAACAGATGCGCTAAATGCGAGCCCCGTTCCGCTCGCGCGCCGTCTGACCTCGCGTGGGCGGTGCCGGAATCGACACCCAACCAATCAAGGCGACAGAGCTGAGTTTTTTGGGGCGCCCATCTGTTGAAGACTGTGACGGCCAGAATTCTACTGGACTCGTCCGGGCAATAAAACGATCTGATTATTATTTGCGTAAATTTGACCCGACGCCTTTTATATGATTGTCAAGTCTATGCGAAGGGATGTAAAATGCAGTTCCATTCATACATACAGCTTTTACAGTCTTGGAGTTCCTTCATACATGCCATACGGTACCGGAGCCATCTTGGTATCGCCTAAATCACGAATATCATGGTGTACTGTTGTTTGGGTATGGGATTTTTAGGAATCGGTTCGGTATGGGTAGGTATGTAAAAATACCGGTATGAATTCGGTATTTGCTGAAAATGCTTTGCAAGGTCAAAACTCTGAATTTCCAAGGTCAGTAGCAAAGGAAATTCGTCAAAGCAATTGGATTCACAGTTTTTACTAATTTTCTTAAAGTATTTTTAGTTTACTGGAGTGAAAATAGTATTTAAAATAAATAGTTTTGGCTAAAAGAAATATTCCATTTCTACCATAGTTTGATGACCTGCCAGTGTATGGTATAGAGAGAGACCTAGCGTAGCGAGCAGTGCCAACGCGGGCCTATTTTTGTGAGTTTTGTTTATTGAAACTACACTACTACGTGTACATACATATTTGATAAATAGCTACTAGCCGTCTGAAGTGAAGTGAAGCCAAAACTACGTGTATACTGGAGTTTTCTCAAAGCAACTTTGGGACAAACGACTAAAAACCATCAAATTCGATATTTTGAAGGATATCGTGAATAGAATGAGCTCCTGCGTGCCCAAAAATACAAGATTACAAAGAAAACATTGTGATCATAGGCAAATAGAAATTACACTAAACTGGATAAAAATACCTGTATTCCCAAAATAATCGGTATACCGGGTAACGGTATTTATAAAAATACCAGGAATCGGTTGGAATTTATAGGTAGTCCAAAATACCCATTTTTCGGTATGGGTTCGGTATACCCAATCAACAGTAGCGCGGAACCAACCATTTTCTACTAAAAAGTAGAGTGCGAACAATACCTAAAAAACCCAATACCCCAATACCCAATACCCAATACCAATACCTGAGACCCCCAATACCACAATACCCAATACCCAATACCCAATACTTGCGTAGCTGGGCCAAAAATTCAATTTCACTGGACAGGTACACATTCCAGTTGCGTACACAAGATTTTTTGCACTGCAATTAAAATTTTTATGAGCCCAAGAGCCCTGGTTGGGCCGCTGCCCAAGCAGGGCGAGAAAATTTTGAAAAATTTGCTTTTCAGAAAGCATTTAGAAGTCATTTTGGGCGTAAATTTTGCAGAATTAACAGTTTTGGTACTTAATATTTCGTAATTCAGTCGTTGTTTCTTCCATCGAATTTTTTTGTAATTCGGCCGGAAATTGTGTGCACCAATAGCCATGGGTACGGTACTGGTACATCATGGTGACATTAGAAATGTCACCATTTGTATTTTAGATTTTCGGGGGAGGGGCTCTGAAAAATCGGGGTTTTCGAACGACGTCGTTTATGGACGGCTCCTTAACGCGAAAACAGCTTCCTAAACCGAATCATCGACTAACTTTTTCGATTTTTTCAGATCAATTTTTCAGGTCAACATCGATATTTCCATATTTTTACCTGTCCCAATTAGTATTGGGTATTGGGGGGTAAAAACCCCAATACCCAATACCCAATACCCAATACCTGGAAAACACCCCAATACACCCAATACCCAATACCCAATACCAGTTCGCACTCTACTAAAAAGTACCGTAGTTAATATTATCAGAACCAGAAGCACCTACCTTAACGCGCAATTTGTATGTAGACATTGTTAACAATCACCCAAACAGATTTGTTGTTTTGTGTTAAAGACACACTGGCAGAGCAGAACAGAACGATTTATTTTTTCAAAAAAAACTTAACGAAGTTTAATGAATGACATTTGGCAGCTTTGGTGCTGTTCGGGTCTGTAGCTCAGTGGTAGAGCGCTCGCTTCGCATGCGAGAGGCCTGGGGTTCGAACCCCCACAGATCCAAATTTTTTACAACGTCTCTTTTTTCACTGATTTCCTGAACTTTTCGTTTTTAGACGAGTTTTTTTAGTCTGATAGATAGCTGTTAATGGCAAACGGCTGTGGGAGATGATAATCACTGGAATGGAATGGAACGGCCATGATAATCGCTGGATGGAACGGGAATCACTGGAACGGCAAATTAGACTGTCAAAATACTTTAAACGCATCCTGCAACTATTTACGAGATTGTATGCGTCTGGAACCACCTACGCGCAACATAATACCAGATGGAAGCTTTGTCAGCTCTGTTTGTTTGCTGTCTATTCGGACTTAAAAAGTTTCTTCTTCTTAAAAAATCATGGACATGCTTAGAAGAAGAAGAAGAAGAAAGTTTATTGAGTAGCACAGCATACCGTACATACGTACTTCTAAGCAGTAGGCGGGCTGGGCCGATTGACCGGCTCGAAAGCCCTCCCACACAGAAACTTTGATAAATCCAATTTGGCCAGTTTAGAACGAAAGTTTGAGACCGATCGTGAGTTTACAATATCCGATGAAAGGTTGTTCCACAAGGGAACAACCCGACAGGCGAAGAAGTTTTTGCGCAGCTCAAGGCGTGTATGCGTTACATAAATTTTTTGGTTATGACCCCTGGTCAGGTTGGGGCAAGTTGGGGCAAAGGCAAAAAAGTCTTCCCTCGGTAAATCCACCAGACCATTAATAATCTTAAAGACCATAATCAGATCACGCACCATTCTACGTTCTTCTAAGGGTTTGATTTTAAGTATACGTAAACGTTGATAGGAGACATTAGCCAAACCAGGCAAACGGCGAGTGAACAATCTCTGAACTCTCTCAACCAGATCGATATCAGCCAGAAAATATGGGTTCCAAACCTCTGAGGCATACTCTAACTTAGACAGCACGAAAGTTTTAAACATTTGAAGCAGAAAATCGGTGTTTCTCGAATGAAAAACCTTGAAGATTAAGTTTACTACTTGAAAACCAGAGTGAGCAATCCTTTGGCAATGAGCAGAAAACTTGAAATCTGGCGTGATTGTAATACCCAGATCCACAACACTTCTACACACAGGGATAACATGTCCGCCTAACTCATACTCAGTGAGAGCATTGCCATAGCCTAGATGCAAAACCGAACACTTCTGTATGGCTACATCTAACTGCATGCGTTTAGCCCATGCGTGAACTCGATTCAAATCGTTTCTTAAGCTATAGTTCAAGGATCGTCTTTCTACTGCAAAATACAGCTTTGCGTCATCAGCGTACAATTTTAACTGTGAAGACTGCACTACTGAGCCAAGGTCGTTCATATAAACAAGGAAAAGCACTGGACCAAGCAAGCTACCCTGGGGTACACCGGAAGTAACAGGTTTAAGGTCAGAAACTAAACCATCCAAGCCTATGTATTGCTGTTGACCTTCTAGATAAGAACGCTTATTCATCAATAGCAGGCGGGATTGCAACACAGTTGTAAAAACAGAGCAGAGCCTAGTCTCAGATAACACTAGTTCATCATACAGTCAGGCACTTAATGCCGTTTATGGTACCGACACCATGTATAAGGTGCCGGTACCATATATGGTACTGGTACTTAGGGTAGTGGACA
Organism: Sabatieria punctata; assembly: GCA_030248155.1. NCBI lineage: Eukaryota > Metazoa > Nematoda > Chromadorea > Araeolaimida > Comesomatidae > Sabatieria > Sabatieria punctata. The sequence continues at coordinate 10,669 of JASANB010004051.1, forward strand.
CAGGCCACAGGCCTCGAACGTGGGGGTACCATATATGGTGCCGGTACCATTTATGGTACCACTACCCTAGGTACCGGTAATATACAGGGTGTGCCAAAAAAAAACAACCCAGCAGATTTTTTGCTATAGCAACCGCAAATCGCAACCGATTTGAATGAATCTTTTTTTAAATAAAAGATAAATAAATTCTTGAAAGACCGATGAATCGCTTATTAAAATAGCCTGCTTAGTTCCTGAGATATTTGCCCTCAAAGTCAAAACAGAGATTTTGGCAGTGAACAAGAGTGATAAACACAACCCAGCAGATTTTTTACTTTTGCAACCATGAATCTTAACCGATTTGAATGAATTCTTTTTTGAATGAAAGACTGATAAATTCTTCAAAGATTGGTGCAATTTTTATTGAGATTCACTGCTTAGTTCTTGAGATATTTGCCCTCAAAGTCGAAACAGATTTTGGCAAAGAACAAGAGCGATTCCGTTGCACTTCATAATAAAGCAAATTCCTACTGCTGGGAGCTAATAACACTTTACTGTTGAAGTGAACCGAGTTTATGTGTCACCAGTAAAGCCTCCAATAGCCCTCAGCAGTAGCAGGAATCCGTTTTATTACGAAGTGCAGCGGAAAAAGAAAAATTCCCTCTTGTTCACTGCCAAAATCACAATTTTGATTTTGAGAGTGAATATCTCAGGAACTAAGCAGAGCACATTAATAAACGTTACATCAATCTTTCAAGAATTTATTTATCTTTCATTTAAAAAAGGATTCATTCAAATCGGTTGAGATTTGCGGTTGCTACAGCGAAAAATCTGCTGGGTTGTTTTTTTTTGGCACACCCTGTATATGGTACCGGCACCTTATATGGTGTCGGCTGTCGATGCCATAAACGGCGTTAAGTGCCTGACTGTCGTAAGGTTTTCATACTTTTCGCACAAAATATATCGAAGATTTCAATGCGAAATATCGCGATATCGATATCGATATTGGAAAAAGGGTCGATATATCGAGTTTTCTGGAAAAAGGGTCAATATCGATATATCGTCAGAACCCTAATATTTCGGAGCTGTGCCCTGACTGCAACATAGAGCGGCACACTACCAGCCACCTATTTGACTGTGTAACCAGACCCACGCTTCTGACGGTACAGGATCTATGGACTGACCTAATCGCCCCAGTGGATATAGCTGCATGCGGCTATTAACAACAACAACAACAACAACAACCCTAATTATTCCCTATATCTTATTAATTAATCCTGAAAACTTGAGCCAAATCGATAATACAAATGATCGAGAATGAATCGTTTGAGTAAAGTTCGAAGAAGGGGTGGACATTTCTTTTCCCATACTATCATACATGGGCCGGGGGGGTCCGGGGGGTTTGCCCACCCCCAACTTGGGCTCGACCTCCCCAAACGACCCTACCCACCCGCCATGGTCATTCCCCAAACGTGGGGTGGGGATACCATATATTGTGCCACTACCCTAAGTACCGGTACCTTGTGCCAGTACCATAACGGCGTTAAGTGCCTGACTGTATAACTACCCATGCATGTTCTAAACTTCACCATTGGTCAACATTGCGGAATTCACAAAAAAAAATGTTATCATTTGTGGGACACCCTGTAGTACGTAGTATTTCTGCTTGCATTTTGAACTGCATACAGTGCATCATACATGTGCATGGTCGGCGGCTCAGGGGTTGACGGCCAGGTCTCCGTGCGTAGTTGCCTGGATATAGGTGCAAATTTTCGGCGGGAAATTCATATTTTTGCCTAAAATTTTGGCTAAAAATACGAAACTTGCGGATAAAATTCAAAAATTTGCGGTAAAAATCAAATTTTCGACAAAAAATTGCCAAAAAACCACTTTTCTGACAGAAACGTTGCCATAAAATCGAAAATTTTCAGGAAAATTTGAAAAAAATTCGGGTTTGGTGCGTAGTTGCCTGGAGGAAGGGTGAAAATTTGCCAAAATTGATTTCTGTGGCTTAAAAACGTATCTGGAGGCTTTCTAGCACTAGCAGCGTCTAGCAACGTTTGGTAGATTTTTATTTTCGTCCCCCTGTCCCCCCTGGGCACCCCCATGCACATGTATGCAGTACATTGTACGTGCGTACTTCTAAATTTTGTCGAATGAACGTAGGGCCAAGTTCAGTCTAAAAGCCTACAGAATTGTACCCGTTATGTATATGTAATTCAAATAAAAGTGTTAGTCTACGCCTGTTCCGCTGGGGTAGTGACCCATGCAGTCTAGTATAATAGTTGCAGGATGCATTTAGAGCGTTTTGACGGTCTAATTTGCCATTCCAGTGATTTCCATTCCATTCCAGTGATTATAATGACCGTTCCATTCCATTCCAGTGATTATCATCTCCCAACGGCTGTTTAGCTGCATGAAATCGCAATTTGTTAAAGTTAGTAAGTAAAACGTAATCTATGTATTAATATAGCGTAATTTTAAGCGATTTTTTATATTTTTTTACCCATTTGGACGAAACGATCATATCTACCTAACTGGCAAGGGACAAATCATATATAGTGGTTGATGAATATTATGCGATCCCCGTGATAATGACGGTGACCCCAAGCAACCAGGTTGCGAAAATTTTGAAATTGGACCATAAAACTACCCATGTAACAATAGGTCCGGGTCGGATTGGGGAAGCGGGTAGGGGTTTCCTCAGGAGGGGTTCGATGCCCAGTAAGGGGCCAAAATTTTAAAAAGTCCAAACCGCCTGGAAATGCGTTTTTAGCGCGTTTTACTCAATACGAAGGCCAAAAATCACTAATTTTTCATTGCATTGATTATTCCTTGATTTAATTGACCATTTTGAAATTTCCCAACTTTCAGTAACTTCCCTGCCTGACTCGTATGAAGCCTGTAAGTTCTTGGGCGTTTAGATAATAATAATAATCAAAAAATCTGCGCACCATCGACATACGTACGTACTACGTACAGTACTGCACGTGTAGCTTCTAGACCTTTCGGCACTTTCCCATTTTGAGATCGCAGTTTATTACTGTTGATCGGGTATACCCATACCCATACCCGAAACTGGGTATTTTTGAGCAAAACTACCTGAAATTGGGTATACCCATACCCGGGTACTTTTTGAAATACCCATACCCGGGTATACCCGATTTTTTGAAAAATACCGGGTATTTGAATGGGTATTTTTAGAAAAAATCGCGCAAAAACACACGTTAATTTCTGTAAAAATCCGTTTTTGCCTGGCATCATACAGTCACTTTAGTGTTTCGGAAAGGTTAGTTATCCATCTAATTTGTTTCAAGAATTGTATAATTAAGCATTTTGACGTTTTTTTAATTTTAGTTTTATTTTAGTTGCATAAAACACCATGAAAACATCTTACTGAGAACCGTTTGCGGGCTCAGAAAGGAATGCTCTGGGTTGTTTGTTATGCACCTCAATCTCTCACTGCAAAATTCACAGTCATACTGTATACGTTATGTGCATAAAACACGGTATTTGACTTAAGCTGAATTTTTACAGATACGTACATTACGTACATTACATGAAAAGATTTTTGCGTGCATACAGTTTCTTGCATCTCGTTTACTTCTAATAGAAGTCGGACTTTCATTTTGGTGCTTCCTTTTAGGATAAATCAGGGTTCCTGCAGGACCTGGAAAGTTAGGGAGTCATGGAAAAGTCAGGGAAAAAAGTCAGGGAATTTGGTGTCTGGAAAGGGAAAAGTTTTATAGCCGTAGAGGAACATCTCGCTGTCACATAGTCCTGTCAGGGCTTTCTTTACACACCACCCTTTTTGAAAATCGGTCTTCCCACTTCTTACTACTACTTAAACCGGAAATTTGTACTCTGAATACCGTTTAAATGCGTTTTACGAAGCAAATTTTTCGAAATTATCTCATACTGACTGGAGCTTCCTTACCCGGTTCGTCGGGGAATTGTGACTTTGGTCATGGAGAAGTCAGGAAAAGGTCAGGGAATTTTGCTATCCAAAAGCCGCACGAACCCTGTAAATACCATTGTAAGGCTAGTAAATGTTGTTGGACTTTAATCAGAAGGTTACAACGTTTCTATGCACTTGGTCTTAATGCTGGGATGTATTTACAGCAAGCTGAATTTTTATAGAACTACATGTATGTTGGGTGGCCCAGAATCAGGAAGAACTTTTAGATAATATACTCCAGATTCTTGAAAGCTGATTAGATCTAGTAACTGTAAAGTAAAACTGTAACAGTTACTACTACATCAGCTCAGCTAGACCTAAGCACATAATAGTTGTCCAAAAAGCGGTTTAAAATCTATTTTTGCAAAACCAATTGCAATTTGGCATTTTTAAGGAACTTCGCGATTTTAATCAAAAATACCCGATTTATACCCGATACCCGGGTATTTTTAAAATACCTACCCATACCCATACCGGGGTATGGGTATTTTAAAAAATACCTACCCATACCCATACCCAATTCAGATTCGAATACCCATAGCAACAGTACAGTTTATACAGTGCTGGCCAAAAAAAGACTGCCTGGCCTTTTTTCTTGTTTTCCGAATACTGTCGCCATTACGTCAATTTTAAACCGACTGAAAAGATTTTTGGCACGATTATTATTATTATTTGTTTTGTTTACAGTTTGTTTGGGCCCAGTCCTAATCTGCTAGCGTACTGTAGCTTAGAGTTATGTTTATGTCCGTCCGAATGAACTGACCCGAATTTTCGCTCGAAAAATTTGAACGTAAATATCTCACGAACCCTTCATCGGATCTATTCGCAAATTTTTCAGGTTAACCACTCTTTATACGGACTTACAACTCTGAAGAGGTCAGCTTTCTAGCACTGCCGTTAAAAAATCTGGCAGATTTTTACTTTCCTGACCACGAAAATTTGGCATTCTCAAAAATGAGGCGTTATTCCTTGCACAGAAAGCAGGGTGATACGACCTAATGGGGTCGTGGATCAAGAGTTCTCTGGCCTTTTTCCGAGTTATCCGAATAGTTTCAATTGGCCGCCATCCAAACTACGCACATTAGACCGTGTCTTATAACCGTGCGCACCGAAAATATCGATCGCTCAGTCTGTCTGTGCAGAGAGAGAGTAGCTCTAGAATTTTAGGCTGGCGGCCTGCGTCAGCGAGCGAGTGCGTCAATCGGGTGTTCAGTTTTTGTCGGTGTCTGCGTGCAAAACCGACCAGAAAATGGCTGCCGAGACTTGCGACTCGGTCTTCCCGCTCCTCCTGCTCCCGGACGACCTTCTAGCTCTGGTTTTCGCTCGTATCGACCGACTGAAGAACAAAGTGAGTCTGGAACGGGTCTGCAAACGGTTCCAACGTCTGTTGCAACTGAATTCCGAGTGCTGGCAGTATGACTCGCGAGTGAAGGTGGAGCGTACGGCCGACAGAAACACCTCTAAGGAAAAGCCGGAACCTATGCTGTCGGTGAATAGGCAGGAGTTCACGTCTGACCAGGCACTGAAGGCGTTTGAGTTGTTGGTCTCGCGCGTTCCCATACGTCAGCTGGCTATTCTGATGTACGGCGGCTATCGCGAATTCATCGCCTGGTTCTTGGCTCGGTTGGCCGCGATTTTGGAGAACTGCCAACGACCGATCAGACTGGACACGTTCGTCTACAGTTGCGAAGAACACTATGGATTCCAGAGCTTGATGCCGTTTCTGCGCGTCATAGAGTTCATTTCCAAGATTAAGCTCAATACCGGCTGCTATAAGGAAAACCAGACTGATTTTCTGCTCAAGAAATTCCCCGATTTGGAGCTGATTTCGCTCAATGTTCCTGGTAAGATAATCGACAATTTTAACAGATCCATTCTGGCACTTAACTCCGTTTATGGTACTGGCACCATATATGGTACCCCCACTTCGGCGACCACTACCATATCTGGTACAAAATTTGTAGAGAGCGGTACCTTATATGGTGCCCCGTAGGCATGGGCCAGCATTTCGACTGAGGGGTGGTAAAATTTCAAATTTTGAGCGGCGGCTGATGGTGGGGTCGAGGAGATGGTAAGCCAAGAAGTCCGATTTCTTTACTAAAATCAAGGTTTTTAGACTTATTTTTCGCTAAAATAGGTTAAAATTAGCTATTCTGAGCTCTTTTACACCTAATCTAAATCTAGCGGCAGCCTGATGGGGGAGGGTAGGTAAGAGCCTGAGGAGGGTCAACTCCCTCAGCCCGCTTTGCCCATGTCTGGTGCCACTAGCCTAAGTACCGGTACCATATATGGTGGCAGTACCATAACGGCGTTAGGTGCCTGACTGTCATCACCATTGTGCATGATATGTGTAGGTAGGCAGGTGTGATTTTATGACACCTCTTCTCCTTCATATGAAGTAGAAAATAATTGAATTGGGTGGTAATTGGTCGGTATCCATTTATGCACCAGGGATGTTTCCTGGGGTTCACTTTAGCAATCGACCGGAATTCCGGTTCCTGCCGGAACTGGCGGTTCCTGTCCGGTTCCAGTGCTGAAGGGTGCTTGAACTGGAATGTTTTGACTTTTCCCTCTTTTTGGAGCAAGCCTGCTAAATTCCATGCCATGCCATAATGCAAAACACTATTAATAAACCACCTAAAAACTTTCTTTTAGGGGCCGATTTTGATTGATATGAGCACGTTTTTTCTCAGAAGTGTACATAATTTACTGTAGCCCAAATGGTGCTTAACGTTTTACAGTAGTTTCAGTTCATACATTGGCCGGGGGGTAAGGTATACCCCTCCCCTCGGTCGGCCATACTCCCCCACCCCCTCCCAGAGGGAGGAAATTTTCGCTAATTTAAGGCAAAATAGGCGTTTTTTGGCCCCCCCCCCGAGGTCTCCAGACCCCCCCTAACCCCTCCGGATTTTTCCGGCCCATGTATGTTTCAGATCATACATGTGCATGGGGGTGCCCAGGGAGGGACAGGGGGAGGGGACAAAAATAAAAATCTCCCAAACATTGCTAGAGGCTGCTAGAAAGCCTCCAGATGCGTTTTTAAGCCACAGAAATCTATTTTCGCAACTACGCACCCTTCCTCCAGGCAACTATGCACCAAACCAAACCCGAAATTTTTTTCAAATTTACGTGAAAAATTTCGATTTTTAGGCAACGTTTCTGTCAGAAAAGTGGTTTTTTTGGCAATTTTTTGTCGAAAATTTGATTTTTACCGCAAATTTTTTTAATTTCAACCGAAAATTTCGTATTTTTAGGCAAATTTTAGGCAAAAATTTGAATTTGCCGCCGAAAATTTGCACCTATATCCAGGCAACTACTCACGGAGACCTGGCCGTCACCCCTGAGCCGCCGACCGTGCACATGTATGTTTCAGATGGAAAATTTCAGTTGTTTCGACAGTTTAAAAGCCGAAATTTAAAAGAAAACAGAGCTCTTAAAGAGGTAGCCAAGCCTAAAACGGGCAAAATAATCAAAGATGTATGAGGGTTCCTGTAGGTGGAATGTCGGTCGGATTCTCTGAGAAATCACTAAACCGGTAACTTCCTGTAGGTGGAATGCCGGATTATCTGAGAATAAAAAATACAGTTTTTATTGATTCTTCAGCGTTTCTGAACTGGACTCCACTGAATTTTGACTCAACCCCTTTTATAACAGAGTTGCCAGGTTGGGGGTTTTACCCCCAGATCTGGGGGATTTTGCGACCATTTGGGGGTGAAAATTTCATCTGGGGATACCATGGGCCGGGGGTAAGGGGTCTACCCCCTCGGCCGGCCCATACCCCTCCCGGAGAGAGAAAATTTTCGCTTATTTAAGGCCAAATAGGCTTTTTTTTACTTTTTTCGGTACCCCCTCCCCGAGGTCTCCAGACCCCCCTCCGGATTTTTCCGCCCATGTATGGGGGTTATTTTGGGGAATTGGGGTTCGGTGTATTTTGGGGAATTTACGAAAATATAGGCGATTCGCGGTTAGGAGGATTTTAGAATTTTCTTCTTCGGACTAATGAATGATGGAATGATATTGTTTACCAGAGATGAATCAATGTCTAGCCAGACCGGTCTTGTCGTAACCCAGGCCATGGAAAGTCAGCAATGGCAAGTAAATAAATGGGAACCAAACCGGCGTTGTCTTGCACACACCGAAGTCAATGTGGAGGGTTGTTGTTAAGGAGGCTGCCCGACCTTCTGTCTTTTCCTGCTGTATAGCAGTTTGCTACTCCTAGTCCAAAAGCATGCATGTAACACGTCCGGGCCGGCGTCGGTGTGGAGGGGAAGGTTTATCCCAGAGGGGGTCCAAAATTTCAAAGAGCTTCAGAACGCCTGCAGTTACATTTTCAGCACGTTTTTATTCAGTAAGCAGGCTAAAAATCCCTATTTGAAGCTGCCAAATAGCGTTTTAGAGCTAAAAACAAGCAAAAAACCCGATATAAAGGGCTTCTAAAAGCTGTTTCCAAAGGCTTTTCAAGCGAATTTTAAGCCGAAGATTAGTTATTTCTGAGCCAGTTTGTTAGTTTTGGAGCCGCTACTAGTACTTGTATTTTTGGGTCGGGGTCTCTAAACTGTCTGGGGGTTTGCCTTCTTAGCTAAGCTAGAGGGTAAGTACATGTATGACGGAAAGGACAAAAGTTACAAGAACAAGCGTTTCCAGGTACGATGGACAACTCGAGTCGGCGTCCGGTGCAGCCGTTCCTGCTGCCTCCGTCATCTCTCCACTCGTTGAAACATCTGCGCCATCTGTCTCTGCACGACATCGGGGATCTTTCGAACCAGCAACTGGCCTTTCTGGTCAACGGCTGTCCTTACCTGCAAGTGCTGGCAGTGGCCGGCGACACTCCGATCGAGCCGAACCAGTTGCTCAGCGAGTTCTCGGAGGACACGCAGAACCGTCTCAAGGACTTGGAGTTCTGGCTGAAGGAGCCGCAGGCCGACCCGTTCGTCTTCATCTCCAGCTGTCTCAGTCTCTTCCCTAAGCTTCAGAGACTGGCGCTGGAGCAGCTGGTGCCCGACCGGTACGGAGAGTTCTCGCACCGTACCTGGGCCGCCAAAACGGTGGTGCAATCGGTGGCGCAGTGCATCGATTACTTGGCCTGGAGCAGACAGAGGAGGAGCCCGTTGAAACTGGAGATGAGCTTCTCGATTGACTTGGGAATCATCAAGTACTACATGAAGAAGTACTGCGAGGAGGTGATGTTCAAGGGCGATAAGGTGCAGTGCGTTAGAGGCAATGCTACTGTGCTCGTTCAGAGGGGTAGGGTTCATTGGCGGTAGCACCTTCGTTTCTTATGATCGGTATGGCTAGACTACGCTTATCTTATGGGCGTCTATAAACTACCACCTTCAGAGGGGAGGCTGAACGTCGGGAGGGGTGGAAGAGCGAATTTTGAATTTTGAACGTCATAGTTTATAGACGGCCCCTTACTCCTAATAAGCAATTTCTTAAAATGTCTAGCAAAGTACAGGTTGTTCCTTTTTTGTTTTCGTTGCCATTTCCGCGAATTTTGACCAAATTGGCTGAAATTTTAAACATACGTAGGTGCCGAAATAGGCGAGATTTTGAGTGTGTATCTTCCCTATCTTGCCACCTATGTTTAAAATTTCAACCAATTTGGTCAAAATTTGCGGAAATGGCAACAGAAACAAAAGTTATAATATTTTTTTGGGACAGCCTGTAGTTTAGTTTTCTTCTAGCACTACTGTTTCTATCAGACCAAATCTATCGTTAAATGGGTGTAAATTTAGCCCTAGTTAGTTAATGTGAAAATGCACGAAGTTAACTTTTTGGGGAGTTTTATTGATTACTGAAATCAGTTTTGTCCTTTTTCTCTGTTTCTGTCAGTTTTAGCTGTCGGAATGGGTAAAATCTAGCCGAGTCCGTGTCAACTTTGATTTTTTACTCGTGGAATTTTCTAACGAAATCTGTTTGAATGTCCTAAAAGCTTGCTTAGAAGTTATGGTTAAGCTTCCGAGGCATTCATGCAGTTCTTTGTTCCATTTGTAATACTGGTCCTTCTGTCCGGGTATTTTGCTTTTTTGTTCCTTTTTTCGATTCTCACCTTTCGTTTCGGAATTGTATAGGCAGTTGTAAGTGCGTAGTAGTATAGTTAGGCCTTAGTATCTTGCAGATGGGCTCTCAGGCCTCTACGCTGTAGCCGATTATGTGGTTATATTTATGCCAATCATCTTTTTGTATTATCACCCAACCCGGTTTTCTATTAGAAGTGCAAATGTGGCTTCTGTCTTCTGTGATGTAGTATATTTTAGTCAGTTGAGGTTAATGTGCTTTTTTGTACAATTGATGAGGCATAGAACATTCTGAATTCTCTTTGTTGTGCCTGCAAACACTTGAAGAAAAGGTTTGGTTGCAGTGCAGTAAAAAAGTTTCTGTAGCTGCAGTATACACTTCAGTTACATAGGTTGGGTATTTTCTCTACTCGCAGATGCGTCGCTAATCGGCGACAAACTTGTCTGGGCCAACTTGAGTTGTGGACTGAACTATGCTCGACGGTGCGGAACGACTCAACGGTGCGGAAATTGCCATCAGTGTGTACTGTTGTTTGGTATTGGATTTTCCGAATGTGTATGTGTATGGCATACATGTAACAGGTCATGTGCGAAGGGTGGTTGGGGGTTCTGGCGCCGGCCCGGTGGGGGTCTGAGCAAAAATTTTTGTCAGGGGGGGCACTAAAAATAGGGCCCGACCGGATATAGCGGATCCGGATATCAGTCACAGACGAGAAAACGTGATTTGTTTACGTATTTCAACATAAATATTGCATAAATAAGCGAGTTATGGCAAAGGTCAAATATGTTATTGCCGATAAGGAATCCGTGAAGTTTGTCAGGTATGCAACTTAGAAATATTAAGCACTGTTTATGTATGTATACAAAGTAATTTTTGCAGTTGTACACTCGATTATTGGACCTCAGAAGCAAGTTTTGTTGTTTGATGTTTACCTACACAATAAGTACGTATGGATACTTTCTCTAAGGTGCACAAACTGATTTCTGAGTATCTGAAAGAGGCGCTTGTACCGAGTGACAGAGACCCACTACTCTACTGGAAAGAGAAGCAGTCAACATTTGCCAGACTGGCAGAGGTTAGAAACTTGTGGCAGTTGTATGGTTCTAAAAACAGTTTTTCAGCTTGCCAGGAAGTATTTGAGTGCTCCTCCTATCGGTACGGTAGCTAGCGAGCGAACATTCAGGACTGCTGGCTCGATTTCGGAAGGTGATCGCTCCTCTCTGAAGCCCGAAAATGTAGAAATGTTGTTGTTTAACAGTATAACTTGCGTTGTTTGAACTACAATTATTAGATGTTGTTTTGAATCAACTGTTATAGAACAAAGAAATGTATATATGTGGTTTATTGCAATCTAAAAAATTTTAAGTTGATCAATGATATCCGGATCCGGCCGGATGTGTGCATATCCGGATCCGGATCCGGTAAAAATTTGTATCCGGTCGGGCCCTACTATAGAACGCTGAAAAATCGAAAAATTCGCATTTTTTTGGCTAAAAATCGCTAACTTGGGCTGAAATACAGCTAGAAAGTGGTATTTTGCAGGCGATTTTGGCAATTTTTTGTCTGAAATTGTAAAAAATGGCAAAAATTTGCTCAAAAGTTTACTTGCCAGAAAAAATCGGGGACGGCGAAATCGTCTCGGAGGGTCCCCATCCGGGGGATCTGGCCTAAGTCGGGTGGGGGCAGACCCCCCTGTTACATACATGGTGTATGGCAATTTGTGTATACACATCAACAAAACAATGTGTATATTTGTGTGTTTGTTGCATTAAAATGGAACTTTTTGGTAGATATTGAGCCAGAAATGCTAGGAAAATCAAATGTCTCAATGTCCATTGCCCGAAACCTTGGATTGCTTTGAAATTGAGTTATTTAGGCCATTCTAAGGCTTTATGAGGATATCTACTGTTTATTACTGCAGCAAAAACATCGAATTTTTATTATCTTTTTTGAAATTTTTATTTTTTTGTATGGTAGTATACTGTATGTGTATGTGTATGCACAAACAACAGTAGTGTCTGGGCAACTGGGGAAGATCTATGGGCTCCCCTTCCTTGGGCTGATCACGTGTTGCGTGTAGGCTAAACGGCGCTAACTAACCCTCTGTACGTAAGTTAGAGTATCATTTACAAACAAAAACAACCACCGATGTTTAGACAGGTTGGTTTATAAGTTTTATTTTCCAAACGGCGGTACTGAGTTTCAACTCCAGCAACCGTAGTACGCCATCTGTACGGACGTAGGTATACTTGTAAGTTCTGATAGGTCCTAACCTGGGCTAAGTTTTTCACTTTCACCTATATACTTACAGTAGAAACTCCATAAATGGAACGCTGTCTCAGGCAGTGTGGTGCATTTTGAAAATTTGAAACTAGGTAAAGTAATACTAGGTAAAGTTGTCACCTAAAAAACTAGGTAAAGTAATACTAGGTAAAGTTCTCAGCTAAGAAACTAGGTAAAGTAATACTAGGTAAAGCCCAGAAAAACTAGGTATTACTAGGTAAACCTAAACCGCTAGAAATCAAGTCAAAATATTATTTTTGGTTCAACAGAACAATGATGAAGTTAGTGGAGTTAAAATTTACCAAATTTGACACAGTTCAAGTAAATATTCGTATTTAATTGATCAAATAAGTCAGCAGAAACTAATTCTCTGGGCCACTGTAATTGTGGGAAAGCCAGAAATTTGAAGGTTTGCTGACTGAAAAAGCCACGTAAAACTGAAAATATCAAACTAGGTAAACTTGTTCTACCGAGAAGTACCTAGTTATGTGGATTTAATAGGTAAAGTAAAACTAGGTAAAATAGAGTAACCAGCAACTAGGTAAAGTAAATCTAGGTACTTTTCCCGAATATTAACTAGGTAATACTAGGTATACCTAGTTACCTAGTTACCTACAATGTAGATAAAAAGTGCACCACACTGGTCTCAGGCAGCCGTTTAGCACTAAATTGACCCTCCATCAATCGGACACCTCCTTTTTATAACCGCCTCACCTCCTCCATTAATAAACGCTACGCTATATGCAGATTTTCTTATAGCAGTTTGTCTTTTTGTTTTGTTATGCCAAATTTGAACTTCGGTTTATTATTTTTCTAGGCGGTTTCAGACAGTCTGGCCATTATACAGGGTGTGCCAAAAAAAACAACCCAGCAGAGTTTTTGCTGTAGCAACCGCAAATCTCAACCGATTTGAATGAATCCTTTTTTAAATGAAAGATAAATAAATTCTTGAAAGATTGATTACCGTTTATTTAGATAGCCTGCTTAGTTCCTGAGATATTTGTCCTCAAAGTCAAAACAGAGATTTTGGCAATGAACAAGAGTGATAAAGAACAACCCTGCAGATTTTTTACTTTTGCAACCATGAATCTGAACCGATTTGAATGAATCCTTTTTTGAATGAAAGACTGATAAATTCTTCAAAGATTGGTGTAATTTTTATTGAGATTTACTGTTTAGTTCTTGAGATATTTGCCTTCTAAGTCGAAACAGATTTTGGCAAAGAACAAGAGCGATTCCATTGCATTTCATAGTAAAGCAGATTCCTGCTGCTTGGGCTAATGATACTTTAGTGTTGAAGTAAACCGAGTTTCTGTGTCACCTGAAAAGCCTCCAAGAGCCCTTAGCAGTAGCAGGAATCCGTTTTATTACGAAGTGCAGAATAATAAAAAATCCCTCTTGTTCACTGCCAAAATCACGGTTTTGATTTTGAGAGCCAATATCTCAGGAACTAAGCAGAGTACATTAATGAAAATTTCAGCAGTCTTTTAAGGATTTATTTATCTTTCATTGAAAACAGGATTCATTCAAATCGGTTGAGATTTGCGGTTGCTACAGCGAAAAATCTGCTGGGTTGTATTTTTTGGCACACTCTGTATATCGCAAAAGTCCATTCTTTTTACTGAAAAATGGAATAAATACGGCTATTTTAGCTTGATTATTTGTCGCGCTATATGTTTTTAACGACCTTTAGGAAAACACGTTTTTTTCGGGAAAAAAACACCTCAAATCTGACTGAGCACTACATAGATACAAATTTAGACAATGAAACGTTTGCTGAGCGCGATTTTGGTTGCTTGCTTTGCAATGTTGTGCGTGAGCTTGACCTGCAAGCAAAAGTACCAAGTGACCATCAGTTTCCCCAGCTACACCACTACCGTAAATGCCAGTACCACTTGCAACACCACCAGTCAATTTTGTGTACGCGCCGAATTCTACAACGGAACCCGCATCAGATCTCCCTGTACGTAACGTACCTATCTTATCCTATCTTATGTATGTCTTATGTGTAAGTAATATCATACTTCGAGTCGAGTACAGTCAGGCACTTAACGCCGTTTATGGTACCGACGCAATATATGGTACTGGTACCTAGGCTAATGGCACCATATATGGTTTCGGCACCGTATACGATACCGTCACCATATTATGGTACCCCCACGTTCGGTAAGATAAGCAAGTATTGGTATTGGGTATTATTTGGGGTCTCAGGTATTGGTATTGATTGGGTATTGGGCATACATGTAACAGGTCATCCGCCGATGGGGGAGGGGGTTGGGGGTCTGGCGCCGGCCGGGGGGGTCTGAGCGAAAATTTTGGGGGAGGGGGGGTGGGCACTAAAAAACGCTCAAAAATCGAAAAAATCGCAATTTTTTGGCTAAGAATTGCCAAAAATCGCTAATTTGGGCTGAAATACAGCTAAAAAGTGCTGTTTTGCAGGTGATTTTGGCAATTTTTGTGTGTGAAATTGTAAAAAATTGCAAACATTTGCTCGAAAATTTACTTGCCAGAAAAATCGGAGGGGGGGGGTCGGTGAAATCGTCTCGGGGGGGGCATCCGGGGGGGCTGGCCTAAGTCGGGTGGGGGGGCAGACCCCCAGGCCGAAGTTTAAATTGCTAAGTTGGTTGAGGTTTCGCCACCCTGGTGGCGTGACAGAAGTAGAAATCTGCCTTTACGGATTGCAAACACTGAAAACCAACTGAAGAATTTATTCTTTCTTCTCTTTTCTCCAATCTCTTCGTCGGAATTCTCATGGTTAAACTGCAGGTTAAAGTCTACCGTTGCAGTTGAAGACTAACGCAACATTGCGACTCGTTATTTACCGAATACAATGCGTAGGCGCTGTATTATAGTGCAAACGGATGGCAGTGCAAAGGGATTCATTTACGGTTGTTCAATGGCCGAACCGTTCGAGATCGACTGCAACAAGTTCGGTGGTGGCTACCGCTGGATAAATGAACTGCCAATCGGAAGAGAAGGTCAGCGTCTGGTCGGCCCTATTTCTTTGTTGTGTTGCAATCACTCTTTCTGCGCCTAACTACGCACATGTGAAACAGATATTTTATTTCTATTAAACATCAGTGGCATACAACAATAGACTGACAACCAACGCTCTCAGATATACCTCAAAAATCTGCAGTAGCCCTCCTCTTTCCGAGACTCAGAGAGTTGAATGGCGCAAACTTTCGTGGTCGAAGGAATCGCTTATTGAGAAGCGGTGCCCGGAACGCCGACGGGTAGTCTGCGTTTACATCTGACAGATCCACCCAGTCCAGTCGTCTCTCTCTGGCTTCAAAACGCTCTCATAAACCGGTGCGTATACAGGATTTAGTAAAATTTTAAAGTTGTCTGGTTGAGGCAGGAGAGAACATTTTTCAAAAATTAACCTTCATTCAAACACGTTTTTAAAACGCATTCTGAGCATAAAATAGACAGGTACAGGTAATAATTCATTCGTTTCTCTTATTTTGCCTAATTTTTCCTTCCTACCTCCACCGCAAAGGGGGGTGTACCCTCCCTACACCCATGGGTACGCCACTGCTCATAACTGTACTCGCCCTGCTGCCTCCTTATAAAAATTAAACTACCATGATGGTTGGGAAATTGGCTGTCGGGAAGCAGGAGTTTGAAGAAAAGTTGGCCGGTGGCCGCTTCGACCAAAAAGAAGAAGAGCAAACAACACTTGATTGGCATTGTTGAGAGGCTACCCTACTAGCTGCAGCTGAAACAGAAACTACAGTCAGCTGCATCCATAGTAGTTGGACAATTTCAGTAGAAGCTTGTCAGTACGCTTTAACGTCGAGCTCCATTCACAAGCGGTTGAGGAGGCATACGGATTAGACGGTTAATACATCAAATCGAACAGTTAATTTAACAACTGCCACGCAATGTTCCAATTTTTACTGAAGTTTTTGTTCAAGTGCCAACGAAATCAGCAGAAAACTCAACACCCAATACGGCAGCTGGGGGTCAGAAATCGTGCATGTACTAGGAAACGCAAGGCAAAAGCAGAATTGTTCTGTAGCTATATATTTTTAAAGCGTTGTACAGATCTTACGTATGTATGTGACTCGGCCAGTGTTTGTGCCAGACTAAAATTTTCTGAATTTAGTTAGTAAAAGTTAGTTAGTTTAGTTAAAAAAGTTATCGAGTTACTTAGTTATGAGTTTTATGAACTATTAGAAATATGGTAATTGTGGCATTTAACTGATTTGTTTTGGTATTTTAACTCTGTAGGTTCATTAGGTTCAAAATATTCACAAAAAACAGTGTTGTTGCTCATTATTTTCTATTTTAGAAAAATTTTGAAAAATGACAATTGGTTTATCCATACATGTAACAGGTCATCCGCCGATGGGGGGAGGGGGGTTGGGGGGGGGGGGTCTGGCGCCGGCCGGGGGGGTCTGAGCCAAAATTTTGGGGGAGGGGGGTGGGCACTAAAAAACGCTCAAAAATCGAAAAATTCGCAATTTTTTGGCTAAAAATTGCCAAAAATCACTAATTTGGGCTGAAATACAGCTAAAAAGTGCTGTTTTGCAGGCGATTTTGGCAATTTTTGTGTGTGAAATTGTAAAAAATTGCAAAAATTTGCTCGAAAATTTACTTGCCAGAAAAATCGGAGGGGGGTCGGTGAAATCGTCTCGGGGGGGGGTCCCATCTGGGGGGGGTCTGGCCTAAGTCGGGTGGGGGCAGACCCCCCCAGACCCCCCTGTTACATGTATGGGTTTATCAAAAAAACGCATATCAAGAAAGGAACAATGAACAATGAAAAATATATAAATATACAGACAAAGCAAATAGTTTTTGATCTTTTCATTTATCTAATTTGAGGTGATTTGCTTTTACTCATTGAAAAAGAGAGTGGATGGAGAGGTAGACTTCACAGTTGTGCATGTACAGTAAGAGTAACAGGGTTTTTCGATTCGAGGGTTGCCCTAGCATAGGACAACCCCCAGATCGGAACTTAGGAGCCTTCCCTATATGACGTCGTTCCAAAATCCCGATTTTTCGGACCCCCTCCCCCCAGCCTTGCGTCGTTTCAGGGGACCCCCTCTCCTAAGCCGACGTCGTTTTCCATTTACCCCCACCGATAAAAATGCAATCCTTACTAACTTCTGAAAAGTGACTTTCAGTGCCCCTTATAGAGGGCTTCCCCGCCGCCCTTCCGGGCTTTTTACAATTCCAACCAACCAACCAACCAACCAACCAACCAACCAACCAACCAACCGACCGACCGACCGACCGACCGACCGACCGACCGACCGACCGACCGACCGACCGACCGACCGACCGACCGACCGACCGACCGACCGACCGACCGACCGACCGACCGACCGACCGACCGACCGACCGACCGACCGACCGACCGACCGACCGACCGACCGACCGACCGACCGGAGACCGACCGACCGACCGACCGACCGACCGACCGACCGACCGACCGACCGACCGACCGACCGACCGACCGACCGACCGACCGACCGACCGACCGACCGACCGACCGACCGACCGACCGACCGACCGACCGACCGACCGACCGACCGACCGACCGACCGACCGACCGACCGACCAACCAACCAACCAACCAACCAACTTACTAACTAACGTTTTTTACTTAGTAAATAACGAACTAAATTCAACCGGCACAACACTGACTCGTACTTACCTTGTGACCTGAAAAACACTAATTGCACAAGTGCACCTGCCTCAGCGTTTGATTGTATAGCAACTGAGCAGCTTGTACTCGGTGCTGCACTTGTTTATCTGTCAAGCTCATCAGAATGTCGACTCCCCAGATCTACGTAGTCTTCGGTTCTCTGTTATTCTGTTCCAACCTTCTGCTTGTCTGCACCATCTTGCGACACAAACAGTTGCGCGCTCGCAAAGAAAAGCTCATAGCTGCCGGGTTAGCCCTGGCCGACTGTCTGAGCGGCGGCTATGCGGTCTTGACTGGAGTTTACAGATTGGGATTGGAGTCGGATGATTCGAGTGAAGTTGAGATCAGTCGTTTAGACTGTTTCTTGAAAATACATTCGCTGTTAGGCCGATTTGCCGAGTTTCTACAGCCGGTTATGCTCTCAATGGTAAGCCTAGACCGGCTTATAGCCGTCGGTTTGCCTTTGACCTACTTTGGATTTACAAGAACGTACGCTATAGCGCTTATTAGTCTGGCCTATCTAAGTGCATTAGTCAATCAGTTGATAGGTTATCTGCTCGTAAGAGCTAAGCTGCACCCTTCAGTGGATGCCGCCTGTTTCTCTCCCGACACTGGTACCGCTGAGTGGTTTGTGTTCAACTTCTTTGTACGAATAGTTCTTTCAGTGCTTAGTGTGCTCTTGTACGTTTTTGTTCTGCTAATCTACCGCAAGAAGCAGGCTGAGGTGGCGACCTCAGCCTACGGAGGCACAGATTTGCAGGCCGAAAGCGACCAATGGACTAGGAGCATGGCTATTTCCTGTTTGTTTACGCTGATTTTGTATGTGATACCTAGTTTCGGAATGCTTCTTGTGGGCATGCTGAAGTTGTCGCACACTGTTGGGTATGTGCTTTTCGCGCTGACCCAGCTGAACCCGGTTGTGAACTTGGTGATCTTTGTGAAAAGACATCAGCAATTTAGACAGAGTTTATTTGGTTTATTGTGTTGTTCTTGTTTGGTCAGCCACGGTGGCGCTCCTGCAGAAACAAAAGCAAAAGCAGCTACTAAAGGTGCAAACATGGTGATCGAATCTGTACATGAAATAAACCAGTGATTATTTAACAATACTCTATGAACATACGTACTGTATTATTATTGTTTCTATGGCAAATTCTTTAAAGTGGTTTCTGTTTCTTATTCAGTGCTTAGTTTCAGTCTCTTGAGATTGACTTTGTCGCTTTGTTTGCAACCTTGGAGATGTACAGTATGTTTGTGCCGGGCCCCTTTTCCTTTCATTTTCCCAACACGACATTTATTCCGAGAAATATTGGGCAACTGTTTATACTACGCTTTAATAGATAAAAGTTCGGATTTTGGCACCTACGTTCCAGATTTCAACTTACGGAAACTATAGCAAAAAGAAAATGTTATCATTTTGGACACTTAGTGTGTGTACGCACATTCAGATTCATGCACAGTTGAAGTTTGTGTTTCCTAATCATATTGTATTACGTGTGCGTACTAAATCGAAATGCGTTTCTTCATTCAATCAATAATAAACAGTATAAACTGTGGTGCTTTATTTGGACATACGTTCATTTACACTGCAAGTTCAAAGTGAAACGTAGTCAGTCCTTGGCATACTATACCCACTCAAAAATCAGTCTCAGCGCTGTTTCTGACACCGGAAGGTATATGCTCAGCTGTGAAAACTGCTTAAAAGTGCCAAGAAGCGCCCTCGATAGCCCTCAGAGAAGAAGAACAACAAATACGGATTGATCATAGAGAAGAGAACACTATTACAAAAGAGAATTAGAGAGTAGATACTCCTATAGGCCACATAGTGGTCCCAGGCCAGCATCAGCACCGCATACACCATCCCTTTCAGCACTATCAGAGAGCTCAGCACCAGCCCCACAATGGCCAAGTTGCGTCTGCCGTTCTCCACACTCTGTTGATTCACAACAATCGTGCTATTCAAGCTGTGACAAACTTTCACAAACATAGCCACGTACATCAGTACGAACAGCACCACTAGCACAAAGGTGAGTAGAGCTGCCTGGCCGAAAATCAGCTTCTGGCAGGTGTGGAATTTTATCATGGTTTTGTTCAGCGACGCAACGTAGCGCAGACCAATATCGCATGAAAATGGGATGTAAAGATGAGAGAAAATACCGCCGCAATACGGCAACACCGCCGCCAGAAGCGTCACCCACGGACGCCAGATCTGAAGCAGTACAGCGCTGCTAGGAAAGCTTATTACCGGTTGTAAAATGCAGTGTTGGTCAGAAGAAGACCGCCTGGCCCTTCCGAGTTTCTCCGAATAACTTCAAATGACAGCTATTCCGTAAATTTTCAGCCGGATATAAAAAGATTTTGGCACGATTATTATTATTTGTCTAAAGCATACATGTAACAAGTAATCTTCCGAAGGGGAGGTGGGTTGGAAACTAAAAACCGCTCAAAAATCGCAAAAATGGGAATTTTTCGGCTAAAAAATCGTGAAAAATCCCTAATTCGGGCGCAAATACAGCTGAAAAGTGCTGTTTTACCGGCGCTTTTATCAATTTTTGTGTCTGAAATTCTAAAAACCGCAAAAATTACTTGCCAAAAATACGAGGGAGGGCAGAAAAATCGTCAAGAAGGGTGGGGGTCCCCGATCAGGGGTCTGGCCTAAGTCGAGTGGGGGGAGGGAGGCCCCTGGCATGTTAAACATACTCTACGTACAGTATATCACGAACCCATCTTCCAATCTTTCCTAAATTTTGCTTGTTAAGCAATCTTTATATGGACTTAATCTCCGGAAGGCTAGCTTGCTCGCATAGCCGGTTAAAATCTGGCAGATTTATATTTTCTGTGAACATAAAAAATTAGGATTGTCAAAATGAGGGTGGTGCCCTGTCCGGAACATGCAGTGTAAAGCGCGACTTTATAGCCTAATTAGGTCTTCAATGTGCTACCCTAGTTGAGGCGATTGTAATCTTGATCGTTAGAAAAACTGCCTCATAAACGGGTCATTCGCCAAGGCGAGGGGAGTACGGTATTGGAGGTTGAGTCAAAATTTGTTTGTGCGAAAGAGAATCAAAAATCGTTCAAAAATTCTTTAGAAATAAAAATGGTGAAAATTGCAACAATACACCAAAAATTGCAGCGCAATATAAAGGTGGGTACAAAAGTCGCTTGTTACTAGTCTAGTCAGCAAGGGCAAACTCTCAGACGCGCTCTCTTGTATGTATGGTTGATCGGAACTGTACCTGTTCGTAGGACCAACTGAACAAGATGGCGGTGAATCTGTTTAGGGTGGTGACCAGAACCAACAAGTACTGTGTCCTCTGCAGACCCAGCGTGGCAGTTACCCAGAACTTAAGCATTGGTTCACCGCCCCAGTAGTGGAACTGAATAGCCAAATTCCACCTGAGTGTCCGTTCGAATGTGTACAGAAGCAACATGTACAACAAATCAGTAATCCCAAGCGAGAACATGAGACGGAAAAACGGACTCGACAGGTCTTCGTGTTCACGGTACTTGTGCAGGGTTACCAGGTACGAAACGTAGAAAGGCAACGACAAGAGGAAAAACAGGAAAAGAAACACT
Organism: Sabatieria punctata; assembly: GCA_030248155.1. NCBI lineage: Eukaryota > Metazoa > Nematoda > Chromadorea > Araeolaimida > Comesomatidae > Sabatieria > Sabatieria punctata. Next base: position 32,136 of record JASANB010004051.1, read on the forward strand.
TCAAAATACCAGACTATTGTTTCCGACAACATCAGGCAAGCTAAAACCGAGGTCGTTTATTGTACAATACGTTTTCGTTAGGTAAAAGTGACAGGCCGGGCGTTGTTATCACGGCCGTATTCACACAAAAACAACTCATTAGAGAGATGGAGAAAGTAGATCGAAGGCTCAAACTAACTCACTTATCTCTGATTACACCCTTACCCTTGCCTTTTATAAAGAAATGAAGCAAATCTTTTCGGACAAGGAACTGCTTGTTGTTTTCCCTTTTTCTTCAAAATTTTGGGTACATCAGTTTAGGGTACTGGTTGGACGGCTACCCTCACCGAAGCAAATTTTGATTGTAGGAGGAATTTGCTGCTCAAATTCCAAGCAAATTGCGAACGCGTACGTAAACAAAGAAAGCAGGCAGTGACACCCATGTAGGCATTGATTGTAACCACCTGTGGTATGTGTTTACTATGCAGACTAACATTAATTTCAAAAAGCCTACTAAATCAACTTAGATTTTTGCTGTAAAACCATTGACATGACAAAACAAACAGAGTATCAACGAAGAATGCACATAGTTAATAGAAGTCCTTGTCCTGTTTTCCTCTGTTTCAGTCTCTTAGTCATATCGTACCTATAACTTTAATTAGCGCCAGCTCAATAACCTCACACGTCACTCGGAATGCGTTCTAATTTAGCGCGCAGTCAGTAGCGGTAATAAAGGCCCATTAGCAAGGTGTCTAATTAACCAGCGAAGGGCGGCGGCGGCGCACTTCAAAGTCTCGTAAACACCTGACTCCACAAAACAATTCCTAATTGCGCCTACGCGTGCGGCTTGGGCGGCCTCTTTGACCTGTTTCTGCGTGCGTCTGGTGACCGTCACCTGTGCGCGTCGGAGGTCGTGAGAGCGACGTCTCCTCCCTCTCCCCGGCCCGCTGCCGATAAAAATCAGCAGAGCTCTTGTTTTGCGGTCGAGTCGAACAGCCGCCGAAGCTGCTAAGTCAGTAGACAGTTGTCTACAGAGACTGAGGGCACCTGTCGGTCTAACAGGAAATACGGCGCCACTGGCTCAGCTGTTTTGGATTGTTTCGCCTTGAACTTAGCCAGCAGAGAAAGACGCCCATTGTGCGTGCAGGTGTCTTCAAGAACGCACGTGTCTCACTCACTTAGTATGCATTTTGGCCCTACACTGCACACACG
>JASANB010004052.1:0-24167 GCA_030248155.1 Sabatieria punctata
TTATGGGAATAAGTGCGGTTTAAGCAAGAAATGTCATCGAAACAATGACAAGAAGCACATAGAAAACGAAGCATAACCTATCAAGAGACGTGATTACCTAATAATGTTTTATTGTTACATAAATGCTTAATAAGACTAAGACAACAAGAAGCAACTAACACGATGAAACAATAATACACACGGAAATCTATAATTCCTTCGCTGCAACGTTGATTACAATTCTGAGTCATCTCTCATTGGCAGTTGAGCAGCAGAATATGGCGGAGGCATCTGAGCTGGTTGAATCAGCTGGTCCAACAGGCCAACTCGGTCTTGAACTTCTGTCAGCTTATCAAACAGCTGTTCGATCTGTTCCTGCATCGCAGCATTGAGAGAGCGCTGATAGGGCCAGTTGACTACGCAGTCCCTGGTGCGAGACATCATCCTGTGCTCATTGTCTTCGATGTCGCTGGTTTGACGAATGACGGTTTGTTCCACGTGCAGACTGCGAACGTTCAAACATGATGAAGTAACTTGTGTAGTTGTTGTAGTCGTTGAAGTATCACTGTGGTTGTTCACTGTAGCTGTTGAAGAAGGGGTTGTTGAAATGTGTGAAATAGATGATAGTTTTGGAAATTCTGGAACCTGGAACTGCACTACAGGGGACAGACGATTTATGTGCACAAACTTTGTTGGAGCTCAAAAAAAATATCTACATTTGCGACTTCAACATTGGGCATTTGAAGACGCACTATGCGATATGGACTATTCCATAAGCTCGCCAACTTTTGGTGTTTGGTTCTGCTGAACTGCTGGTGTATACAACCAGACTGGATCTCCAACAGAAAAATCAGGGAGGTAGACGTCTTTGTCATAAGTTCTTTTCATGCGGTCTTGAACTTTAGCATACTCCCGCAGTGCACAGGTGCGAGCAGACGCTAACCTCCATGCAAGTTCCTGTCTAAACGTCGGAATATCCACATAGCCACGATCAGGAATTGGCAACGACTTACTATCTTGGCTTTGTACAGTGCCTACTTGCTGAATCAATAGTGAGAATAAGCAAGGATAAATAAATACGTTTTCGTGATAGTGGCTGTTAAAAAGCTTTCTAACAATACTAACACAAGATATATGAATGCGGTTCTCTACTCGCATCACTACCCTACAGAGAATCAGTGTATATTGTTCAAGGATTTGCACTATGCCGGAAACGACCTCTCAGATTAGGGGGCAGATATGAGTTATACCCACGTGCCACTGTTTGGGTTCCTCGACCCCAGTAACCAATGTTTCGGTCATATGGTGGAAATTGATTTGGCTCGTGATCCTGAGCTGCATTTCGAAAATAGTGCATTTGCCTCTGCAACTAACTGCGTAGATGTCTGCACATTTCGCAGAATTTGCTGGTTTTGCGAATCTGTGAAGGAATTTTCTGGGCTAGAAGCAGCAGCTGCAGCGACAGCCTGTGGCTGTGTATTCAGCACAGTACCAAGTGGCTGGGGTTTGGGACGGTTCCCCAGGGCCAATTGTGTACGTCACTCATATCGTTTGGCTAACTGAATCGCTTCCTGCAAGTTGCCTGGATTCTTATCTTCAACTGAAAGCTGTAAGTGAGGGGAGCAACCCTCGCAAAAAATGCAGTGAGGCACAAGTTCCTTGATTTCGCTCTGCATCTTGAAAATTGGGGAATGCATGTCTGGCTAACTTTGTGATGGTGCCTGCAAACTCTTCGACTGTTTCTGTTTCTGCCTGTCGTTTGTCCATCAGCTCAGTAGCTTGAAAACGAGCTTGCTGTGGCGGCGTGAAACGCTCAGTCAGTGCATTTGTAAGAAGTTGGTAATTGTTTCTGGCTGCAACTGGTAAACTGTCCAGGTATTCTCGCGCTGGCTCAATAACGTACATGGGTAATGCTCGACCCGTCTCGGTCGTCATCCCACAGACACGCATCAGCTACTCGAGGAAAATGTGTGCGCAACCATGCACCATAGTTATCACTCAGGTTTAGCACCACTAAAATATGGTATACTGCTTTCAGTGCTCTGGGTCTGTAGCCCGGGAAGATAAGCGTTTTTGCTGTGACTGCAGTTGTGCATGCACATTTTGCAAACGGTTGGCAACTTGCTGCACCTGGCCAACTGCCTGTTCCATGTTTTCCATTTGTCTCAGCTCACATCTACGCGCTAAACGTTCACTATGCGAAGTAGTTTCTACAACGCCTCGAGCGTTTACTTCCACGGGATGTGGAATAGTGGGACGATCAGGTCGAGGGCCTACTTCAAAGGGGTTTGAAACAGTAGGACGATCTGGTGAAAATTCGGGCTCGGACTCGCGTCCGCGTGGTGGTGTTCTTTGTGGGCTCTTCGATTGAGAGAGACGTCTCGTATTGAAGTAGCGAGACGTCTTATCGAACTTGTGGTTGATGCCAATGGCGTCCTCTTTACATGTTCAGGACCCCTAGGTGGAACCAACTCCCCAGACCGGGAGGCGACTGGCGTACGCTTCATTAGTATACATTTATAAATTCCAATGCGGCAAAAGAAAATCACAGAAATTTCAGACTCAAATTGTAATCGGCACCCCTAACCAATATCAATAATTTACTTGCAGCCAAATTTCAATCAGTAATATTGCGGGCTACGATCGTGTATGCTAATGCGCGCTCATACAATCAAGACCAGCAGCACATGGCGCCATTTTGCTTACAACTTTTTCGGCGTTTAAGCTAACGCTTTTCCGTTCATAATCAATGGGGCAAGGTGGTAAAGGTAGATAGGTAGCCAATTACAGTTGGACAAATGAATTCACAGAAGGAAAAGCACGCTTTAGACGTGACAAAAATAGGTGTGGGATTTAATCTGAGAAAGGGTTTTAGGCAGAAGTTGATCGGATTTCTAGGCCCGATACAAAGACACAGCAAGTGCAGTCATTCGACGCAAATCTTGCTTTAGAAGGGACAGTCGGGAGGGAAGGGAAAAGAGCAGGGAAATGGGGTTGGGCTTGAGGAGAAGATAGAGGATATACAGGGTGCGTCAAAAAAAAACAACCCAGCAGATTTTTTGCTGTAGCAACCGCAAATCTCAACCGATTTGAATGAACCCTGCTTTAAATGAAAGATAAATAAATTCTTGAACGACTGGTGTAGCTTTTATTAAGATGCGTTGCTTAGTTCCTGAGATAATTGCTTTCAAAATCAAAACAGAGATTTTGGCAGTGCACAACAGAGATTAAAACAACCCAGCAGATTTTTTACTGTAGCAGCCGCAACTCTCAACCGATTTCAGTGAGTCCTATTTTATATGAAAGATAAATTAATTCTTGAAAGTTTGGTGAAGCTTTTATTAAGATATGATGCTTGGTTCCTGAGATATTTGCACTCAAAGTCAAAACAGATTTTGGCTATGAACAAGAGCGATTTTTATTATTCTGTTGCACTTCATAATAAAACCAATTCCTACTGCTCAGGGCTAACGTAACGAGGTTTTCTGGTGCCACACATGCTTGGTTACTTCATTTGTAAAAGTCTTGTTGCCCCTCAGCAGTAGGAATCCGTTTTGTTGTGAAGTGCAACGGAATCGCTCTTGTTCACTGCCAAAATCTCTGTTTTGAGTTTGATGGAAAATATCTTAGGAACTAAGCATCGTATCTTAATAGGGCCTTCACCAGTCTTTCAAGAATTTATTTATCTATCATTTAAAGCAGGATTCATTCAAATCGGTTGAGATTTGCGGTTGCTACAGCAAAAACTCTGCTGGGTTGTTTTTTTTGACACACCCTGTATATAAAGCCCAATTTACAATGACGCTTCGCAGCCGACCTCGGCCGACCGCGCGCATGTTTTGTACTCCCAATGCAGCCGACCTCGCTCAGCCTCGCCTCGCTGCGCCCCGACGCTCGAGTTCGCCGCCGTCCAACTCAAGAAGCGCGGCCCACCGTAATAGCATAATTAGATGCGCATGAGTCAGCCATACCTATAGCAAACTAAAGTGATTTCTCTTTCCGCTCGCGTTTTCCACCTTTAAACGTCAGGTTATTTATGAAGAGAGCGAAAATGTCGGCCGACTGCATGTCTTTTGAGGAGAAATTGATTGAGCTAGTCAGAGAGCGCCCTTTTTTGTGGCAAACGAATTCCCCTCAGTACCATAATGCCAATCTGAAGAACGACGCTTGGAAACAAATCGCTCAAACCGTCAATGCTGATGAAAACAAAATTCGGCAGCGTTGGAAAAGTCTGAGAGACAAGTACCGCAGCAAGAAGCAAAGCAAGCCGAGCGGGGCTGAGGGAGGAGTTCAGTCCAAATGGCCGTACATGCAAGCTTTGGAATTTTTGGCTCCGTTCGTGTCCGATCGCAAAAGGTAGTAGCTTTTGTCAAGTATAATAATACAACCAACTTGCTATCTTGCTTTCAGCAGGAGTGACAATCTTACCACATTGGAGGGCAAAGAGAACGAGAACGATGAAGGAGGAGAGACGCAACCAGAGCCAGAGCCTGAAGATGAACTTAGTGGTTTTCTTGTAGTTGAAATACAACGATCCGGCTCTGGGAGGCGCCTTAATGTTGATGTGTTTTCCGTCTAGCGCACCACAACACAGCGGAAAGTTCCACTTCTCCCAAAAACCGGCTGCAACAGCTTCCCACTCACTGCGTTTGCTCGGCACAGTCACATACTCTGATCCCAAAACGTTCCAGATGGCGCGGCAGGTTTCGTGAACGATTTTTGTGACAGTAGCGTGGCCCAGTCGATAATGAAAACTCAAGTCAAGCTGAGAATTTCCATTCGCTAGATAACGGAGAGTGACCGCAAGACGTTCGGCCGGACTGATTGGGGTTCGTGCCGACCTTTTCTCCAGTTGCGGACTGATTTTGCTGAGAATGAAATCGAATTGGTCCGGGGTCACTCTGTACTGCTGCACGAAACGGTCCTCAAACTGTCTCGACTGAGAAAAGAGATGATGAAAGTCGCCAAAGGCCTCTCGCAATTGTTGAATAGGGTGGACTCCCCAACGTTTTCGACTCCTTCGCTGGCTGCCCACAATAGCGATTCCAGTCAAAACACCCATCAACAACACAGCACGTTTCTTTCGGCTAATCTGTCTGAATTTTGCCATTTTGAGAGAAGGGCAACCCTGAGAGAAGGATCTATTTATAATTACAGTACCAACAACAAACGCTAAACTAGTGCCAATTGGTGTAAACATGCACATCAACTGCATAATTACGGTGTGTGAGGCTTCCCGGCGCGGCGCTATTGTAAACTGACATTTGGGAAGCGAGGTCGGCCAAAGCTCAGATCACGCTTCCCGGCGCGCGGTCGGCCGAGGCTATGCGCAGCGCGGTTGGCCGAAGCGTCATTATAAATCGGGCTTAAGGGAACCGCATTTGCTCCCTCCCCGAGTGCTACGAAAACAATTTTTAGTATGGACCGCGGTAACAATAACTACACCGGGAAAGCGCAAACGCGCTTCCCTTAATTTCTGACCTCTCAAAAATCTCGGCGGAGCGCAAGGAAAATATATTTTCACACCAAACATAGAGCAGCTAGCGCATACCGTAATCCGGCTGCGGCGGCGCCGAGTGGGGGGGGAATGGGCCTCCTCCCGTACCGTCAGCCTCATCGGACCGCGCTCTAGTGCTCCCCACGTCCGCTTTTACGCACCTGCTGCCCACATATGCGGTTGTTTTCCCCCACCGGTCTGATTGAGGTCGACGGTGCTAATTTAGATCTCTAGATGTAGACGGTGTTGTATGTTGTATGCTGGAAATTCGGGACGATTTCTGGACGAGCGAGATTCTCATAGGGCTTGAGCACATGTTCAGGAGCTTGGACCTTGCGTACCATCAAGTTTTCTCCATCAAGAGATAGCTTCAGAGCTATTGATAATAATTGTAATAGTTCAATTAGAATCGAATTCGGAAGCAAAATATTGTGAAAATTGGAGGAGGAAATGTAGTATGTTCCAATACCACCATGGCCGCGTCGTTGGCTCGGTGGGTAGCTCGTTGCCTCTGAGTCACGGCGGCCCCTGCATCCCTAGCGGTTGTAGTGGTTCATCCTCTTGGCGCGGCAAGTTTCTTGCTGCAAAGAGTTGGTCGTCGGCACAACGCTCCACCCAGGCCACCGAAAGCTGGTTACAGCGAGTAGGTAAAAATGGGAACCAACTGGATCTGCCGTTGCACCGAAGCCGCTCCACAAAGCATGCCGCGTTGGGAAGAACATCTACGATGTCAGAGGCTGTCTGAGAAACCAACTATGCCGGCGAGCCCTCGGCCGTCGGGAGCTGTCAGCATCATGGCATCGACACGCCGGCCTCCTGGTGACCGGCACCCAGCAGCATGGCTAGGAGTGGCTGGCAGTGAAAGAAGGGCAACGTCCGAGATGACGAATCACGGGGAAGCGAAATGGACCTCGAGTCTGATCGCAGGCCGTAAGGCCCCCCGCACATCGGATCGGATCGGATCGGATACCACCATGACCAGTCGAACGAGTCAGAGGGAAACTTCAGGTCATGTGTGCAACATCTTCCTATGAGCCGAATTCCTTAAAATTTTTTCAGGGTGATTTCCACTTGAATGAATGGTAACAAATTCACGGGTTAGGAACAAAACAATTCCAACTTTTGTTTTTATGGACCACCCTAATAATCACTAGAGTGCGAACTGGTATTGGGTGTTGGGTATTGGGTGTATTGGGGTGTTTTCCAGGTATTGGGTATTGGGGTTTTTACCCACCAATACCCAATACTAATTGGGACAGGTAAAAATAGAGGAAAATCAATGTTGACCTGAAAAATTGATCTGAAAAAAAAACCGAAAAAGTTGATCGATGATTCGGTTTAGGAAGCTGTTTTCGCGTTAAGGAGCCATATATCCAAAATCCCGATTTTTCGGGGCCCATTTTCCCCCAAAATCGCCTTGCATCGTTTCTAGAGGACCCCCTCCCCCTAAGGCGACGTTTCCGGTAGCGGTACATGTACAATGTAGGAAAAGATTCGCCGGAAGTAAGAAACACGACTGAATTACGAAATATTAAGATATTAAGTGCCAAAACGGATAATTTCTGCTAATTTTGCGCCCAAAATGGCTTCTAAATGCTTTCTGAAAGGCTAATCTTTCAAAATTTTCTCGCCCTGCTTGGGCAGCGGCCCAACCAAGCCTCTTAAAAATTTTAATCGCAGTGCCAAAAATCTTTTGTACACAACTGGAATGTACCTGTCCAGTGAAATGCAATTTTTAGCCCAGCTACACAAGTATTGGGTATTGGGTGTTTGGTGGGGGTCTCAGGTATTGGTATTGGGTATTGGGTTTTCTAGGTATTGTTCGCACTCTAATAATCACCATATGCAAATTTTCTTACAGCAGTTTTCCTTTTTTAGATTGCCGAATTTGGTTTTTTCTTATGTTTTTTCTAACAGTTTTAAGTCAGTCTGGCCTATTATACATCTGGAAAGTCCATTTTTTAACTGAAAAGTGACATACATTACATAGCTACCTATTTTTAGCTAATTTTCTCGCGATTTATGTTTTTTTCTGACCCTTAGGAAAAAAACAGGATTTTTAGAAAAAAAACACACCTCACATCTCTGGTTCGGTTCGATTGACTAATTGCTACCCAACTACACAGCCAATTAATCGCTACCCTAATCTCCACAACAATTCGGACTGGCCTAGCAACCTGCAGCCAGCTTCTGCTCCCAAACAAGTTCATCCACTATTGGTTGATAATGAAAGCCGCACTGGTGTTGGCGGCGCTAGTCGTGCTTGCAGACGCACAGAGTAAGTTCGTTGCAGCCTGCTGGTACCTGTATGTGAGCCAGCTTTATTGCAGCCTTCGAAGAGCAATGCTCTGCACTGAGCGAGCACACCGAATTTCTACCTTGACGGAAGCTGCTACACTCGTTCAGCGAACACTCCTGATGGCATGGCAGTTGGAAGTTCATCCTGTCTTGATTTTCCGAATGGTTTCCATGCCTTCATAAACTCTCAGTCGTTGCTCAATCGCCTGATACAGAATATCATAGTGCCGGTATGTGTTCGGTTGGCTTCTGGTTCTATTCGGAACAGATTCTTCATTGCTGTTTCGTTGCGTGCTTGCAATCTAGGATTGTCTGTTGTACCGGAGAGTGCTGCATTTGGTACCCGGGTACACTAACCAGCATTTAGCATTTTCCGCAACAAAAATGAGATCCTGTTAGTGTACCCGGTACACTAACTGGCACTTAGCCAAGTCATGTTAAACTGCTTATTTTCACGATTTCTGAGCAAAAATGCAATTTTCCAATCCAGATTACTGCTTCTGCCGTGCAAATGAGAGTGGTTGGTCAAAGTTTTCATTCTTGTGAGGTTTGTGTCAGTAAAAACGATTGAAAATCAGAAAAAATATACGTAGACATGCTTTAAAGCTACCGTAATGTTGGAAAATTTGGACACCCATGACATAAAACCTGTCTCCAAATAGTGTACCCCGGGTACACAATCCGGCATTTAGTGCCAGTTAGCGTACCCCGGGTACGCTATCTGGAGGGGTACCCTATGCAGCACTGTCCGGTACGAGTTTTTTGTTTAGATTTTAGATTGGAAGAAAAGCTTAAACTTGGAGTTAGTATATGTACGTAGCAGCACTGTATCTAGCTTCCATATGGTACCGTCACCATACACGATACCTTCAGACAATCGGCTAGCATTTCGGCTGATGGGGGCTCCTGAAGGGGGGATGAGGGGATGGTAAGCCAAAAAGTCCCATTCTTGGCTAAAAAAAGTGAAGGATTTTTGGCTTGTTTTTCGTTAGAGTAAGGTAAAATAAGCTATTCAAATCTCACTTACACCTACAGTAATCTAGGCATACTTTTATCATAACTTTCTATCCAAAATTCGTCCAAAAATTTCCTGAGACGGATAGCGGCCGGCTGAGGGGGGTAGGTGAGAGCCTGAGGGGGTCAACCCCCCATTGCTAAAATTACGGTCTACTTGTCAAAAATAGGTTCTTTACTTACATCAGAACCTCTATGATTGCATTATCTACCGTTTTTGTTCGCACAAACAATGTTTACCACCAAAAATCCTATAATGTTCGGACATTTTGTATTAATAACTGCTCACTGTAGAATAAAAATCTGTCTCCATTTATACTGTACTGTACTGTACATACTGTAAATAGGGGGGTACTATAAACAGCACTATACGGTAGTCCCCAGACGTGATGGTACCATATATAGCGCCGGTACTATAAACAGCGGTAAGTGTCTGATTGTTCTATTCTATTCTCCAGACTGGAAGTCAGAACTTCTGGGTGGGTCTGAGGCAACTGACCTTCTCAGATGAACCAACTGGAGGCTGGTTCTGGCGCGAGCTATACATCGGTGGTCAACAGGTCGATTTACCATGGCCGTATGAGCTGACCTTGTGGAACAACCAGCATGGCAACCCCTCTGGTCTGGACCCACCTCCGCCTCCGCCTACAACACACCCGAAAACAGCTTCCTACTTCTTGGCCTACATTCCTTACAACAAAGACGGGGGTTTCTATGAAAGTGCATATGCCTCGATGTACAGATACATACTGTGTCAGTACAGAGGTAAGACGTTGAGACGTTTGTCCCCAAATACGTATTTATGGTGTCACTTCGAGCACAGACTGACTAGGGAGGGAGCCCTCTCGGGATTCGGACCTGCCGATCTTTCTAGAAGAACATAGAGGGAAATACAACTAAATCAGCTGAAACCAGAACATTTTTTGCTATTTTAACGAAAATAAGACCTTGATTGCCGAAACAGTTGGCGCAGTGGACCATATTACAGTTGGCAAAATATTGAATTTCAGGAATACATAACATATACATATACATATATGTATATGTTTTCCAAAGTCGAATACATATACATAATATGTATATGTATTTTTTCAAAAAATATGTACATAAAATACATATTATACATGTTTTTTCAAGGCCAGTTTTCAGTTGAAAAATGCTGCTAAAACAGTTGTTTGTCACTGAAACGAGAAAGGGGCTACGTTTGGACCTGATTGGCATGAACTTAAATCAGTACTTCAGTCGAATTAGCAATATTTTGCTCAGTTAAATTCTGCTAAAAATCCTCCATGTACAGACAGTCATTTTGCGTAAGGCAGACCTGTGCAATGAACTTTGTTTTTGACACCGCAATAGCCGATGATTTCGTTTAGGTCAACTATCAAAAGAAAAGACCATTTTCTCCTGCCATTTATCCATTGAATTTGAAAATCTAAACGTTCCCTCATTAGAACTCGTTTTGGTCGCCTCGCACCACTATAAACAGTGATCATATGTATTATTCAGTTAAACACCAAATCTATGGCTTTTTACCACTGGAGCAAATTTAGACACTGGCATCCTGAAGAAAATGTAATTTTCTGCTGTGGTTGGCAGGCTGAGACTTAAAAATGCACCATTTCATCAGAAATCCAATATGTATTTTCAAATATGTATTTTAAATACATAGTGGCCTCAAAATACATATACATAAACATATTCTTTGAGCAATACATATACATATACATATATGTATTCCAAAAATAATACATAACATGTATTTTTTACATATATGTATTCCACAGTAGACCATATGTGGTGCTACTACCATAAACGGCGTTAAGTGCCGGACTGTTATATTGGCATAAAACCCCGAAGAAGTCAACATTATATCACTGTCAGATAAAATCTGGCGGATTTACTTTCAGTGAATGCAAACATTTGGCTCTTCTCGAGGGTGGTATCCCTCCCTTGCACAGGAAGCAGGGTTATACGAACCAGGGTTGTGAGGTGTGTTTTTTTCCGGTGTTTTTTTCCGTTTTTTTCCGGAAAAAAACCGGTTTTTTCCTAAGGGTCGGAAAAAATCATAAATCGCGGAAAAAAACTCAAGCTAAAGATAGCTAATTTATGTCATTTTTCAGTTAAAAAATGGACTTTTGCGATGTATAATAGGCCAAACTATCCCAAAACTGTTAGAAAAACAAAAGAAAAGACCAAATTTGGCAATCTAAAACAGAAGTGCAAACTGCTGTAAGAAAATTTGCATATGGAGTGTATTGATTGAGCCTGTCAGGGACTGTTTCATGCCTATTTCGTGATTTATATCTATGTAAGAAGTGTATTTCTGTTCTGAAGAGACTCAGGAAGGCGCTAGAAAGCGTTAGGAATCATTAAACCAGACTAGGATACTTTGAACTTGAGCTGGAGTTTTTTTCCGCGATTTAGGAAAAAAACCGGAAAAAAACCGAAAAAAAACTGAAAAAAAAACAGGCCGAGGTTTTTTTCGGAAAAATATACAACCCTGATACGAACTAGTGGTGATTACAATCGCCTCAACTACGCTAACACAATGAATACCTAAATTAGGCTCTACAGTCGTGCTTTATATTCAAAGGGCACACCCTGTTTCTTGGCAATGCTAGTTTTTCGCCTTCACTGAAAGTAAAAATACGCCTGATTTTAACCGGTCAAGCTAGAAAGCTGATCTCTTCAGGGTTTTAAGTCCATGTATAGATTGGTTAATCTGCAAAATTGGGGGAAAATCCTATGAACGATTCGTGATACATTGTATGTTTACTGTATGTAGGGATGGGATGGGCACGCTTCGTCCGGCTGCGCCGTTTAGAAAATACAAAAATAACGGGCAAAATATGGTCCGAAAACGGTTTTCGCAACTTCAACCGCAAATTCTTTTTTATGTTCGGTTATTGATGGTAGGAAGCAGGGTTGTATATTTTTCCGAAAAAAACCTCGGCCTGTTTTTTTCCAGTTTTTTTCCGGTTTTTTTCCGGTTTTTTTCCTAAATCGCGGAAAAAACTCCAGCCCAAGTTCTGAGTATCCTAGGCTGGTTTTATGATTCCTAACGCTTTCTAGCGCCTTCCTCAGTCTTGTTAGACCAGAAATACACGTGTTACATTGATATAAATCACGAAACAGGCATGAAACAGTGCCTGACAGGTTCCATAAACAACGCTATATGCAAATTTTCTTACAGCAGTTTGCATTTTTGTTTTTTCATGCCAAATTTGGTCTTTTTTATTGTTTTTCTAACAGTTTTGAGTCAGTATGGCCTATTATACATAGCAAAAGTCCGTTTTTTAAACGAAAAATGACGTAAATTAGCTATTTTTAGCTTGAGTTTTTTTCCGCGATTTATGTTTTTTTCCGACCCTTAGGAAAAAAACCGGTTTTTTTCCGGAAAAAAACAGTTTTTTTCGGTGTTTTTTTCCCACCTCACATCCCTGGTAGGAAGTGATGTATTTATATTAAACAGAGTACGAGCTATCGAATAAGATGCATTTTGAACCATAGTTCAGCCGTTAAAGGACATTTTTTCTCAAAAACTGAATTCGTCGTTTCTCAACGTCCATTTTATGTTGAAAGGAGAGTTTATTTAAATTGGTTTCAATCGGATTTGAAATCAGCGTAACTTGTTACCTATATAGCACCACTCTTTTTCTCAGCGCAGTTTGACGCGGTCTCCACAAATTGGATTCTTTCTTAACTACTGAAAATCGGCTTTTTCGTGGATTTTTTTCGTGTTCCTGATTGTTGTGATAAAACGATGAATTTGGTGAAAGGGTTTCAATCGGTTCTGAATACAGTAAACTTCAGGCTTTCGAATGATACACGAATCGGCTCTCTGCTGTTTGTCGTTAACCCCACAAACGGTGTTAAGTTTCTGTAACCCAAAATTTTTCCCATTTCAGTATTTTATTTTGTGCAACGCTTGCAATCATACTTTTTCGCATTAATTTAGCTGCGTTGCGGATATTCACGGCCTTCTAGTAGATTTTAAACAATCAAGTGGGTTGCATCTTCGTAAATCGCGCCACAGAAAATCAGTCCCAGTTCAAACGTGCGACCAAATGCTAATTACTAAACTGCGCGGCTCACACAAAGACTGTTTTTAACACGAATTTCTCTAATTCATCATGAAATCAAGTGCGGTTTTTTGCGTAATTGATCGCATCCGGTCATGCTATCGCCGTTTTAGTATAAACTTTTTCTTGTAGCGCGAGTTATTCAAATATATTGCCCATAATAAAAATGGTACCAAATGCGCCATAGAAATGTCCTCCGCAGGCGGCTGTCATTAAATCGCATTTTTCTAATTTTTAATGAAATCGAATGCGGTTTTGGGCTTAATTGTCCTATGCGGTCATGCTATCGGCCCTTTTAGCATATTTTCGTTGTCGTAGAGAGAATTATTAAAAATGGTCGCCCATACCTACTGTATGTGCAAATTTGACGTCTGGAAATTCGGGTCAGTTCGCTTTTGAACGGCATACGTAATTGAACGCTACAGAAGGCTAGTAGGCTAGGACTTGGCGAAACGAACTGTAGGCGAATAGTACTAATTACCGTGCCAGAAAAACTTTTCATTCGGTTGAAAATTGACGGAATGGCGGCTATTTGAAGTTATTCTGAAAACTCGAGAAAAGCCTTCGCGGTCTTTTACACTGTAGTTTGCTAGAAATCCTGAAAATATCAGCCAGTTCGACAGAAAAATGACTGAGAGCGAATCGTTTGATTGAAGGAAGGCGAAAAAGTTTGTATTTAGATGTGGTATTTAGGAATAGACAGAAGTAACTACAAATCGATTAATAAACATTTTAGTATTTATTGGCATACTGTACGTTTAAGTCTCTTTAGTCTCTTTACATACCAACATTGTTGATGCTGTTAATTTTACGCTCGAAATGCTATCTAAACATGTTTTGAAGGCTAATATATTAAAAATTTTATTACACTGGTTAGGCAGGCACAACAGGTACCTCCAAAATTTTACTCCCCTTTGTAAAATGCTGAATTAATCGCTCTACGTGTAAGTTTAGAGAAGAAATCTAAGGGGCCGTCCATAAACGACGTCGTTCCAGAAGGGGGAGCGGGGGGTCGGCTGAAATGCGACGATAGACAACGCACCAGGAGGGGGAGGGGGTTAGCAAAAAACGACGTCGCTTTTTTTCGGAATTTTAGGGCACTTCGATTGCATTATTTTCGATTTATGCACGTTCTATCAAATATTTCTGATATGTTGTCGCTTGTACGTACATGCTGCTGTGGTACGTACATGCCGTCTTGTGTGTTGGCCGTCTAGGCTAGATTTATCGATCGGGCTCGGCCTGCCGTGTCAGTTGGCCGCGCCCTAGTCTGTAGCTTTGTGTAGTAACAGAGCCAGACGCAAGGCCTGTGTTCAACACAATCACTTTCTCTCCCTGCGCACCTGCCTTGCGGCTGACTCTGGTTTGTTCTCCTGCAGTCGTGTGTTGTGGCCAGTGTTTAGTGTGTACTGGCATTGTTGAAGGATCCATTTGTGCCTTGGCATAAACATCCTAGTTGTTGAGCATCGTCTACTACACCGCGACAGTGGAGCGATAGGGACAACAACAAGGGAATCGCGCGACCGCTGAGGGGAAGTACAACAGAGGTAGAACAGCAACAGACGGCAGAGACAACAACAGGCATCGCAGATGCAACAGTGGCGACCGGAGTGCAATTCGAACCTCAGCCTGACTGCCACCGCCAACAAGAAAGCCGACACAATTGCTGACAAGTATGTCGGTTTACTAAAAACCTGTTTCCAGTAAGGATGGACGGACATGTGTGCATGCATGTCGTTTGCTCCATGGGGAGCGCAGTGTGTGTCGTTTGCTCTGGATGGAGAGTGTGCAACGTCTCCAGCATTGTGCGTCTCATTCGTTGCCCAAGGGGGCATACTTGTGAGTCTCACGGAAGGACTCGTGTGTCTCGTGGAAGGAACCGTACGTCTCGCGGAAGGACTCGTGCATTGCATTGGTGACAAACAACACCGCATCGGCGACTCAAGCACCACACTGGCGATAAACAACACCGCATCGGCGACTCAAGCACCGCACTGGCGACAAACAACACCGCACCAGCGAACCAACGCAGCTACTCTACCATCGACTCAAGCACCGCATCGACGAAGCGACGCCGCCGCTCTACCGTCGATCCAGCACCGCATCGACAAAACACCGCCGCTGCTCTGCCGTCTACCGGACATCCAGCCTAGTGCCCAGTCACTCTACTGATGGCACAGCCGGGACTCAGCAAACTCTACCTGCCACCACTGGATCGATACTGGACTCATCCAGGAGAGTCACCAGTGCTGATGTGGCCATTATGGGAAAGACTATTCACTGATTTCATCACAGGAATCGATGAAGCCCGACCGGCTGGCGGCAAGCTCAACGACCAGGAGAAAAAGAAGTTTCTGACATCATACATTGGAGCAGCAGCATTGGCGCAGTTTTCCAGCCAGAGGGAATTCACTGACAATCAGACTACCTACCTGGATTTCCTAGCAGCTACCAGGAGGATCTTTCATCGCCCTACCAATGCAGTCAGAGCACACTTCGATTTTCTACAGAGGACTCAACACTCTGGTGAACCAATCGCTGACTACTTGAGGGAGCTATGCCTGCTGATACAACAGTGCAGCTTTCCAGTCACTGAGGGTGTCATCACAGAAGGATACCTCATCGAATACCTGTTGGCCATTCAGTTGGTCAAAGGACTAGTTGCCGCGATATGCAGGAAAAGTTGCTGACTGAAAAGGATGTCAACCTGGACCGATTCGCGGAAATCGCCCAAGCAGATGAGACGGCGCACCAGGATGCTGCCAAATTGACAGGAAGTCGACCTGCACAGATCAGTGTGGCCAGTCAGGGACGGAATCAGCACAGAGGATGGAAAGGACAGAGAGGAGGCCAAGGACGCCACCACCAGCCTGCCGCCACAGCCAAAAAGGATTCCAACCCACCTACAGGGAGAAAGTCGAATGCAGCAGATGCCTGCGCAGCTTGTGGCAGACATGGCCACAGAGCTAATGCCAAATCGTGCCAAGCGAAGGGACAGGAGTGCCACAAGTGCAAAAAAGTGGGCCACTTCGCTAATGTGTGCCGATCAGGACGATCCAGCAACAAGAATCGGGCCATTCAAGTGAGGGACATCGCCAAAGGAGGAGGAGCCTCAAATCGAAGTCTACAACAACCAGTACACCGTCAGGTGCTGATCACACCAGACAAGAAGGACCAGCAGAGTTGCGTGCTGAGGAGGTTGGTGGACACTGGCTCAGATGTTACTGGAATCACTTTGGACTTTGGTGCTTTATGCTTTGCTTTGGACAAACTGCTGTCAAGCCTGCCAGATGACTCGCGAATTTCGACAACTCTACAATCGCTACCCGAGGACAATTCAGGGCGCAGTTATCATTAGCAGGATGGTCAGTTACAGTGCCAGTGTATGTGTTCGGCAACACATGCAACAATACACTGGGCATGGATGCGCTGCATGCACTGGGAGGAGTGCATATCGATGTGGATTCGAACAGCACCACTAAACAGGAGGACCCCAGATGCGCAACTGTGCAGAAACCTGAACCGGGAGGAGCCAGTCAAGTGCCGAAGGAGCAGCAGCCAAAAACACCTCAAGATTCGCAGCTAGATGTGCTGGAGACTTGGAGGAAGGCAGGACTGCAGCCACTGCTGGCAGAGTTGTTAAACCTGTCGAAAAAGGAGGTCGGCACCTACCCAGACTTCAAACACTGAATTCGGCTCAAACCAGGACAAGACCCAGGACCAAGACGCCACCCAGACAGCCTGTAAGATCGATCCCAGTATGCTTTAAGGAGACAGCCAAAGAAGCCATCGAGCTGATTGAACGCCAAGGTATCTGGGAGAAAGTTGAGCATGCCGATCGAGTACATGGCATGGTGGTCATGGAGAATCCAGATGACCACGGATCAGTCAGGATTACAAGCGATCTGGGTCCGCTCAACAAGGGCATCGATCCAGTGCTGTATCCCGCTGCCAAACATCCACGATTTGCTGTACAACAGACTCAGTCAGGCGGAAGTCTTCAGCAAAATCGACCTGCTAAAAGGATACTTCAATGCAGAATTGGATGAGGACAGCCAGCTGCTGACAACAACTGGTACACCATGGGGCTACTATGCTTACAAGAAGCTGCCTATGGGTTTGAAAGACAGCGCAGCTGTATTCCAGAAACTGGTACACGAAACGCTGGAAGGTGTGCCAGGGTGTCAGCCCTACATTGACGACATTTTTGGTGTATGGAGCGAATCGAAGGGAACATGATGACAGCTTGAAGCAGGTGCTACAACGCTTGAATGAGAAGAATCTATGCCTCAACCTGCGAAAGCCATGTGATCTGCAATGGATGTTCAAGCCAGATCCAGACAAGCTGGAGAGTCTGCAGCAGATGACACCACCTAAAAACATCAAAGATGTGCAAAGTTTCTTGGGAGCCGTCAACTACTTGAGCAAGTGCCCTCACTGTGCGACAAGCTGGAGCCAATTCGAGCACTCACACGCATACATGGGCCGGGGGGGTACGGGGGGGTATACCCCTCCCCCTCGGCCGGCCATACCCCCCCCTCGGCCGTCCATACCACCCCCTCGGCCTTCCACCCCCCCTCCCGGAGGGAGAAAATTTCGCTTATTTAAGGCAAAATAGGCGTTTTTTGGCCTTTTTTCGGGGGGCCCCCCCCCCCCTGAGGTCTCAACCCCCCCCCCCCCACCCCCCCTCCGGATTTTTCCGGCCCATGTATGCTCACACGGGCTAACACGAAGTTCGTGTGGGGTCGGAAAACTCAGGAGGTGTTCGAACAGGTGAAAAAGCTGCTCGGTGGACCAAAGGGACTGCGCCTGAAGATGTTCGATCCCTTAAAGCAGACCTTTGTCACTACCGATGCATCCAGTTATGGCATTGGTGGGATGCTGTCACAGGTGCACTACGACCAGGAATTCCCAGTCACATTTGGACACCACACTCTGGATGGAACCAAGCGAAAGTGGGACAACACCAAAAAGGAGGCCTATGCAGCGATGCTTTTCTGTGAGTATTGGGAAAAATACTTACTTGGCAGACACTTCAAGCTGTGAACTGACCACCAAGCGCTGCAAGCACTACTACATCGACAGGCGAATCAGAGAAAATCGCAGAAATTCGAACGTTGGGTGCACAGACTCAATGTGTTCGACTATGATGTGCAGTACATGCCTGGTGACAACAACCACATGGCAGATGTCTTGTCGCGCCTGCAGACCGATCCTGCATCGAGTGGAGCGATTCGTTGCGTCAAGGAGTTGGGATTCTCAGCCAGAAGAATCGCCAAAGCTCTGAAGGATGACCCAGTGCTGAAAAAAGTCAAGCAATACTGCCTGGAGGGTTGGCCAGACAAAGCCAAATTGCCCAGCCAATTTTGCAACTTGCCTTATCACAGGATGAAGGACGAGTTATCGGTGGAGGACAAAACATGACTGGTGTTGCGAAACAACAGCCAGATCGTTGTTCCAGGTCCACTCCAAAGAGAACTACTCAGCAAGGCCCACGAAGGACACCCTGGGATCGTCCGCTACAAACGCAAACTCAGAGAAGGCTACTGGTGGCCGGGAATGGCTACAGAAAGTGAGGAGTTTGTGCGTCATTGCAGTGCCTGCCTAGAATCTGCCAAGTCGCAACCCAAGGTGCCCACACATGGAGAACATCTGTACACACCAGAAGAACCATGGGTGGAATTGTCAATGGACATCACTGGTCCATTTGAGACAGCCCCAGCCCACAAGAAGTGCATAGTGGTGTTGCTGGACAACTACTCCAAATATCCGGAAATTCTCTGCACCACTGACACGTCATCCAAAAGAATCATTCTGTGGTTGAAGCAGGTATTTGCTAGGTATGGCAATCCTGCCTGAATTCTCATGGACAATGGACTGCAGTTTGTCAGCCTGGAGTATGAGGAATTTCTGCAGGAGAGGGACATCTTCCACCAGAAAGCTCCAGTCTACACACCACAGCAGAACGCATTTGTGGAGGTGTTCAACCAGTATCTGAAACATCACATTCAGACCTTTGCCAAGACTCAGGAGTGGGAGGCGGAAAACGCCAACAAAATTGTTGCTAATAACGCAAAATCGAGTAGGAGCGTCAAGAAAGGAGACAAAAAGACAGATGTACCGCAAAGGACAACGTGTTCGTGTCAAGAGGAGCCACACTCCCAAAGGACAGTCGCCTTGGTCCCGCAAATGCTACACAGTGACGGCAGTTCTGGGCAGATTCAACTACAAACTGTCAGACGGTCAACTGTGGAATGCCAGGAACATGCAGCATGTGCCAGACTCCCCAGCGAGCTCAGAAGTGATCGAGCTAGAGACCGGCCAGCAGCCAGCAGAGCGCCGCTACCCTCTCAGAGAACGAAGACCGGTGGACCGCTATGGGGACTGGGACTACAACTAGCAGAAGACGGCCTTTAAGAAGAAAAGGGTATTGATATGTTGTCGCTTGTACGTACATGCTGCTGTGGTATGTACATGCCGTCTTGTGTGTTGGCCGTCTAGGCTAGATTTATCGATCGGGCTCCGCCTGCCCTGTCAGTTGGCCGCGCCCTAGTCTGTAGCTTTGTGTAGAGCCTGTGTTCAACACAATCACTTTCTCTCCCTGCGCACCTGCCTTGCGGCTGACTTTGGTTTGCTCTCCCGCAGTTGTGTGTTGTGGCCAGTGTTTAGTGTGTACTGGCATTGTTGAAGGATCCATTTGTGCCTTGGCATAAACATCCTAGTTGTCGAGCATCGTCTACTACACCGCGACAGTGAAGCGATAGGGACAACAACAAGGGAATCGCGGCAGGAGAAGTACAACAGAGGTAGAACAGCAGCAGATGGCAGAGACAACAACAGGCATCGCAGATGCAACAATTTCTACATACAGAAAAGTTTCCCAGGGTGGTTGAAAGGATCTATTCAATTCATTATTCAGTATGGCAACAAAGAAATAACAGTACTGCATGTACTGCACTTTTATCGGGGGGGGGGGGGGTAACCCGAAGACGACATCGTCTTAGAGGAGGGGGTCCCCAGAAACGACGCAAGGCGATTTTGGGGGAGGGGGTCTGAAAAATCGGGTTTTTGGAACTACGTCGTTTATGGACGGCCCCTAAATCCACCACGGTAAACAACCAACCAAGTCTGCAAGAAGGTTTCAGACCCAACTCCTCGGCCAGCTCGTGCGCAGTTCTACAAAAAAGGAGTGAACAAGTCCCTGCAAAACATCACCGTCTACACTGAGTACCAGGGTTTGGAGAACTCAGGTCGATGCAGTATCAGGTGTGCGCGGCTGTGGATCTGCGAGTCGTTCAGTTACTCGGAGACCACTGGGCACTGTATCTTGCACATGGTAGAAGTCACGTTCAAGTGGCGTGCTTTCTACGCTCAAATCGACGCTCCTGGCTATGAACTGTGGTCGCGCGTTCGCGCCTAGGCTGTTTGTCTTGATTACTGTTGGGAAGTCCAGTGTTAAAATTATAGGTTCTGGTTCAAGTCAAGTCTGACAAATAAATTTCAGGTTCAAGTCCATCTTCTAAAAGACTTGGTCATTAGGTTCAGGGTCAAGTCCACTGATATTTTCAAGAAGTAGTTGAAATTGTGCACTGATTGCAATTTTTCTGAGCTATATATAAACCTGTCTACTGGCAGTAAATGACCCAGATCAGACTTTACAGCAGAGTACTTTCGTTTTCAGAGATATTCAATTTGAAAAATAGCCGGAAAAACATGAAGAAACCATTAAATTTTTGTGCTATCCCAGCAAAAATGTAACAATTTGTTCTAAAAATTTCACTCAAAAATTGAACCTATTGAGTAAGTCTAACAAAGTCCAAGAATTATAATAGGTTCAGGTTCGGGTTCAAGTCTACAAATTTCAGGCTAAAAACCTATTAAAAAGTCCAGGTTCAGTCGGACTTGCCAACAGTACGTAGTCTGAATTTTCCGCTTTTCTGTATTGCAAGTTTTTCTGCGTCCGCTATGATTTGATGTTTGATTGAGGAAGGCCGATTCAGCTCAGCTGAACACAACCACTATACAATGCATTCAGATTTGGCGCCAGGATTAATGCAGGCTGCGTATTTAAACTAGAATTTCCCATCTATCAGTTGGCACGCAAACCGATGAGCATAGCGGCCGGGTAAATATTATATTCTATCTAAGTGCATCTATCTATATTGTATTCTAATAATTCTTTTAGAAATTCGAGCCACCCTGGACGACCCGGCCGGACGGGCCCGAAAGTGTGCCTGTGCGCATTTTTAGCTTTTTACTGACTGTTTGTCTTTGTGTGAATTTTGCGCTTTTCTGTATTGCAAGTTTTGGTGACCGTTATGCAATGATGTGTGATTGACGAAGTATACAGATGCAACTAGTGTTGTAAAATACCACAAATTTCGTTTGTATTCATATCAATTTTAAATGTGTATTGGTTTTGTGTATTAAAAGTACCAAAAAATCTGTTCGGATTGTGTTTTGTGTATTTTTCTAAACCGTGCTCGGGAATACTGTTGCTAAGTAAATTTATTTTAAATATAATTAAATTATAATTTACTTACCACATGCCCAGAGAAATATAATTAAATTAAAATTTACTTACCACATCCGAGAGAAATTTAATTTAATTATAATTTACTTACCACATTTAATTAAATTAAGTATATTAAGTATATTTAAAATAGGCCTGATTTCGGTGGCTAACATCTTCAGCTTTGCTTCCAACTAAAGCAAGGATCGCTATACAGTTATCTAGAATGAAAACCAAACGAGGGTATCACAGGTTAAGTCAACAACAGACATGGACAAAGGGGGCTGAGGGGTTTACCCGCGCAGGCTCTGACTTACCGCTCCTCAGGCTACTGCTACCCCTTCAGGATTTTTTGGAAGAATGTTATGATAAAAGTATGCCTAGGTTAGGTGTGAATGAGCTCAGACTAGCTTATTTCAACCTTAAAGGAAAAAGCCAAAAAACCTTGATTCTAGCCAAAAATCGGATTTTTTGGCTGACCATCTCACCTAATCAGCCGCCGCTACCACAACCAGCCAGCCCCTCAGATTTTGAAAATTTATCACCCCTACCCGAAATGATAGCCCGTGTCTGTCAATAGTAATAATGACAGTTCGTCGGAATTTTAATAAGAAAGCCCCAATACCAAGTGGCTTTCCAGACAGTTTCTGCTTGCATCACCCACCCACAACAGATAAAGCCTGTGAGACTGAACATATGCTATCGCATAGCAAAAATGGCTGAAAAGTACCTATAGGCACTCTTAGCTCGGTGGATAAATTGGAGTAGTTTGTTTTGCGGGAGATTAAAGAGATACAAAAGGCGGTGGGCGGGCGGAAAATTGTACAGTAAGTATGCCTTGCAATTGAAAGGTATAGAGATACCGAAAAGCAGGTGCTCACGCAGCACTTGCACGCTGCCAAAAAGGTTCAGCAATAGCTAGGCTTCTGTAAGTAAATTAAGCATATTTTAAGTAAATTAAGTAAATTATTTTTGGTAAGTATAATTTACAAAATATAATTATAATTAACTTTCCCTGTTCTCATAGAAATTTAATTTAATTATAATTTACTTACCAAATAATTTACTTGTATTAGTAAATTTCTAAACAATTTAATTAAAATTATAATTATAATTTACTTAGCAACGGTACTCGGGAACCAGTGAAACCGTATTTTAATCAACTAAAAGAAGGGAAACAACAAAAAATATCCCAATTTTTGGTACAACAATCAAATAGAATATGTAATCGCAAATGCTATACTTTACGTTTTATTCAAATTGTTAACTTCAATTTTGACAATTAACGTTAATTGTCAATTTTAATTATTAACATAAAAACATGATTAATAATATCTCTAATCGTTTTTTATGTTGTACATGAAGCTAATGAACGGAAAAATCGACAGAAAAGACTGAAAATGCAACCCGTTTTGTAATTTTCATAAGGTTTTGCCGCTGGACAAGTATACAAAACACAAAAAATACACATTGAATTTCCCGTTTGTGTACGTGTGTTGTGTATACACAAACGAAAATTGCTTGGTAATTGGTAATAGACAAACCGGTTTGTGTATTGGTACGTAACCGTTACAACAGTACTGTTGATGCAACTACGTAACTGTACTGTACGCGAGCTTAGTTCAACTTTGCGTGTTATTGCTTTTAATAGAATAAAGTGCAGCAACGAAAGCAAGCCAAGTTCAGATTTGGCGCCAAGATTAATGCAGACTGCGCATTAAAATTAGAATTGCCCTCTACAGTAGTTTGGCAGGCACGGTGTTTACACAAGATTATGCAATGTGTGCGCGTTCTACGTGATAAACGGTTTGGCCCGTCGGTTCCGAGTTTTAGAAGCGGGTGAGATGCCGAAAATCCTGGACACCGATTTCACCACTGAATGGCTTCAAGAAATCTTAGTGGGCGACGGCGACAAGTCGGTAGGACCGGAAATAATCGAATTCCAGGCCGAGAAAGTGGGCCTCGGACAGGGAATGTGCTCTACTATAATTTCAGTTGTCCTTACATGGCAAAACGAAACATTTGAAGCTTTACCAACCGAACTCATTCTTAAGGTATAACTCAGTCTTTGATTACAGTACACTACAAAACGTGGGGGTTACCCCTAGCTGGAAAGGCCAAACACCCTCACCCCTGAGACCGGTTAAGGGACCCCCCCACCCGACCCAAAAAGTACCAGTAGTGGCTCCAGTACTAACAAACTGGCTCCACCACCACCACCACCACCACCACCACCAAAAATCGCTAATTTGGGCTGAAATACAGCTAAAAAGTGCTGTTTTGCAGGCGATTTTGGCAGTTTTTTGTCTGAAATTGTAAAAAAGTGCAAAAATTTGGTCAAAACGCTACTTGCCATAAAATCGGAGGGGGGTCGGCGAAATCGTCTCGGGGGGGAGGGTCCCATTCCCATCCGGGCGGGGGGTCTGACCTAAATCGGGTGGGGGACAGACCCCATCAGACCCCCTGTTAGATGTATGATAAAGGAGTCTGTGCGCAATGCCGGTCCCCGGGCGGGCCACAGAATGCTTCGGCACTCCTCTCGCAAAAACCGACCCAGGTGGTGTCAGGGCCACCTGCAACGCCTTAACGCACGTCTAAGTGCAACTAGAAATCAATCAACTACAATCAATCAAATCGATGAAATTTTAACACAAAATACCCCACAGTTTCGTAGAGTTTCTGCAGATTTCAGGTCATTTGACGAACATTTGCGGAAGTGACAGCAAAAAAGAAAAGTTTCAATTTTAGTGCTATTTCTGTAGGCATTGAAATTAACAAATTTCAC